>JAHIAM010003918.1:0-25306 GCA_021605205.1 Aegilops longissima
GATGCAACATAAGCAAGCATAGTAATCAATCGTGCAAACTAGTGGGCGAAGATGCAACACACTAGAAGAAATCATGTCAATCATGTCATGTAAACAAATAATAGGCATAGGGAATGCACATGACATATCATAACACGAACACAAAGCAAGATCATAGTGTCATCATAGGCATGGGGCACAAAGCAATCATGCAATACCAAACAATATCTCCACCAACGCAAATACACATACATGTACTAGAATCAATCATCATGTGTAATGCAAAGCATGGGTCCAAATGCATGGCAAAGGCATAGGAATGGGCATATCATGCAAAGTGAACATGGCAAGATGGGCAAAGGATATATAATGGACAACTACCCATAACCATGTGAGGGCCATGTAGAAGAAATCTGAAGTGTTTGCTGAAGTGAAGCGGTGGGAAAGGCAATCCATGGGATCCCAAATCATCGTTGCTCTCTAGAGCTCGTTTTGTCAACTCGTGGGATTGCGAGGTAACAAGTATTCATGGGTACCTACACAAAAAGAGACACAAACGAAAGAGAAAAGTGCGTGTAGTAAATGTACACATCATCCATCAGTGATGTGCAATAATGCGTTAATGAGTTAGCACAAGATAAGCATCGCTCAAAAAAAATTTGATGCATGGTATAAGAACATATCCATCCATGATGAAAGAATAGTTATTGTATATGACACGATGGGGACTGGGTGAGAATGCAAGTATATGGCACATCAAAAGCATGTTTCTTCATGGGGAGCATATGGTGCACACAAGTATGGGAATCATACAAAGAATAGGATGGAACAAATTCTCCTAACATGTGTAGAGGAAACTATGGGGCCTCCTCATAAGCAATAAGCGGACATATCATTTGGAGAAAATGGACAACATCCAAAACAATGCATATCCGAAGCTAGTTGGGCATGGCATGGCATATGAGATAAATGATGCAAAGGGAGCATATCAATATCATCACAAGAAAAACAAATGCCAACAACCATGGAAGCACATCATCTATGCCATATGTGCAAATTGAGTTTATTTTAATGGCATATGCATAGTCACTATGGAGAGATTGCAAATAAGACATATGGTTGATCTCATGCATAGCATATGACAAGTCAAGCGGATTAGCAAACATGATGTGACCTAAAGAATTGTCACAAGAAATCCTATGTAACATAGCATCACAACTAATAGACTCCACATGAGAATCATCATATTCATCATAAATGGGCAAATCATCACATGGGAAATCATACTAGAATGAAGCATGTCGATAGGGTGATCAACATCATGCAAGCAATCAATGTCAAGAATGTCCACTAGTGGGACTAGAGCATCACCGTCACCTATGTTACCTTTGTCATTCCACTCAAGTGGTGTAGGTGAGGTGGGAAAGACCAAATGGTGGTCATCTTCATCTTGATGGAACCATGTGGGGGGTGCATCATAGTCCACCATGGCCATTGTCTTGTCCAAGGGAGGGGCGAAGTCGTCGAGGATCGATCGTCATCATAAATGGGACCTTGCACCAAATGAGAAGACACAATAGAGGTAGAGGTCAAGTTTTTAGAAATGCAAATGGCCTCACTAGACCTATCAACTATCTCACTCTCTCTATGTGGTGGTTCACTCACTCCCTCAAAATAGGTGCACTCAATCTCACATATGGTGGAGTCACTCATGTCACTCAAGTGGTGGGGGTTGTGGCTCTCCTCACATGGGAATTGGGGCAGCTCATCATGTATATGGGGCTAGTGGTGAAGTCACTCTCACTCTCAATATGGTGGCACAAGTCCTCAAGTCATCATCGTTTGTCGCCGTGGTTGGTGAAATACTCAACCATCTCATCGTAAATAGCCATGGATGAAAGCGAAGATGGCACATGATCCTCTCGCCTCCAAAGATGGAAGCATCATCCTTGCTCTCCACCTTGTCCCTTGCCTCCAAAGCTTGGTCCTTGAAGGTCTCGTGGTATGATGCGTGTCTCGCAACATCTTGAAAAAGTCAAGGTAGACTCGGCATCATCAATGCCACAAAGAGGGATGGCGGTGAAGTTGCACTTGGGAGCATCGTCTTGGAGCTTGTCGGGCTTGGACATCGTGGTGGTACTAGCCTCATGCTTGTCGTGAAAGCTTGGTCACATGAAGTGTGCTTGGGGTGGAAGCCTTGGCCTTCATGAATTCTTGTTCCGCCTTGAGAGCACCAATGTAGTAGTCGTCGATGGACTTGAAGTTCTCGAGGAAGATGGTCTTGGAGATGTAGTTGTGCAATTCCATCATGAAGTGGAACTTCACATGGGGTGAATCCACATGCGGCTAAATGCATGAGCAATCTTCATCTCCTTGATGCAGTATTCGATGGACTTGGATCCTTGGATGGTGTTCTCCAATTGGCGTCGAAGTTGTTCCGTGTAGGTTGGAGGCGACGAACTCTCGCGCAAAAGCTCTCTTCATCTTAGGCCAACTCATCTCGTAGCACTCGAAGGTGTGAAACCACCATGTCAGCGTGGTCGTGGAAGTTTCTTGTGGCGCACTTCCTTGATCTTGGGAGGAACTTGATGTAGGCAGGGTGATGATCCATCAACGCTCCCACTCGGTACTCCTCGGGTTCTTGAGTCCCATAGAAAATCTAGTAGTCGATGTCGAGTCGTAGTAGCTCGTGGAAGTCATGGACTTGAGCTTGGGAGCTTCTCTTGGCGTAGTCTTGGGGTGCTTGTTGGCGAAGATGCGAATATCCGGCGAAGATGCCTTGAAGTCGCTTGGCGAAGATGCCAAGGAGATGGTGAAATCGTTGGCGGTTGTTGATGTTGAGCTCTTGACCTTCGTTCTTGATGATGGTGTCGATGCCGATGTGATGTTGCGGAGATGGTGGCTCGGAAGGATGTGCTCTTGGCGTCTTCTCGAAGATGAGGAAGATCGCTTGTAGGACTTGATGAGGATTTGATCTCCTCCATTTTAGCTTGCATCTTGGCGTCGTGGTTGTTTTCCATGGCATCGAACTGGTCGTTGTTGTTGTAGACCGAAGATGAAATGCCTTGCCTATCCATCACAAGACTCGAGTAGAGGTGAGTAGGAAATGAGGATAAACAATACCAAGTTACCTTTTCCCAAAGTTGAGGATGTATCCGTTTCACTCGATGTGAGATGAAAGAATAGTGGAATTGGTACGGACTTGTTCCTCACACCTATCAAGTAAAGCTTATGGTGAGAGCTCGGTGAGGATAGTGGCACAAAATTTGATGCAAAATGTTAGCAAGAGTCAATAATGTTGAAAGAGATTCACAAAATTACTTAGCGAAACAAGTAGACCAATAGCAATATGTGGCTGCGGAAACACACACGGATAGATAAATGGGGCGTGCAACCAAGGAATGAGCTCAAAATGTGGAATCCACCAAATAGGCGGATCGACACTTGTGCACAACCTATAAGATGCAAAATGGACAAACTTTCTATCCCAAGTATGCTATGTATGTATGGTTCGGTGTTTCTCTCAAGATGATCCAAGATGATGGGATATGATAATCTTATATGCAATGTGGTATGATGCTATGGCACTTGCTTACAAACTTCTTTGCTCTTTCTCTCTTTTGTAAAGCTTTATTTCTCTTTTTTTGGCCACTTTGCACAATGCACAAACCAAGATAGCTTTTGTGTATATCGGGAGCGATATTGTGACACAATGGATGATATGATGATACCAAGATGATATGGTATGTATGCAATGGATGGTGTGATCACTAATGTGCACAATGCGTTGCGGCAATACTCAAATGGCTAGTCTCGATAGGCAAATGCTTGCATAAAAGTAAGGCTAAGGGTTAACAATGCAATGGCAAGGGAATATACAATGGAGGGATACCACGATATCAAGATGATATGGGGTTACCGTCCGGTGATGATGAGTGGCGGTGTTCTTGATGTAGATACCAAGATGATGGAGACTAGTCCCTAAGTGGCGAAACACCTTAGGAAGCGGAAAAACCGAACTCAACATCTCAAACTTCAATTGTCAAAGTGGTGGTAGCGGAAGCGGTGGTGGTTTACACTTGGCAATGCGGAAGTGGAATGATGGGCTATACCGTGTAAGGAGTTGAAGTTATGCGTCCTAAGTGGCGAAACACCTTAGGAGACACAAGCCACAACTGAAAAAGCTCAATCAACAATTGGGTTAAGTTGGGTTGTCGGAAGTGTATGGTGAGCAAGGTTATGTGGAAGTGGTGGTGGGAGGTGGTTGATGAAGGAAATGCGTCCCTAAGTAGCGAAACACCTTAGGAGACTCGAATCACTACTCAAGCAACCACTAATGCTATAGAGAACAAAATTGGTTGGGTTGCGGAAGTCGGAATGGTGGTTATCACGGAGGATGTGGCGGAAGCCCTAGGCAAAGATGCCAAAGTTCACAAAATTTGATGGAGTCAAATGGTGATGGTAGTATTTTTATTGGAAGGGGATGTCAATAGCTTCAAAGCGAGCTAAAACGTCAAAATCGGACTCGGATGAATTAGTTATGGCGAAGCGGTGAAAGTCGGAAGGCTGAAACTGGCTAGGCAGCGGTAGTACCCTGGGGAGGCGGTGGTACCGCTCGCTAATGGCAGTAGTACCGCTTGGAATGGTGATGATACCGCTTGTGTCGGATTTTCGCAAAATCTGGCTCACGGGAGGCGGATAGTGCCGCTTGGAAGAAAGTAATAGTACTTGGAGGTGCTAGCGGTAATACACGCTTGGAAGAAATGATAATACCGCTCAAATGTCGAGATTTTCGCAAATCCGGGTGAGAAGCGCGATTTTAGGCGGAAATGGATGATTTGGTCAAAATTGGAGATTTCGTGGATGGAAAGTGGGGAAACTTGGGGAATGCTAGATCCACTTGAAACCAAGCGAATCCACGGATCAAAATCAACAAAACATCATCAAAACTAACAAATCACAAAAAAATTGGGGCTATTTTGGTGGGATTTTTGGATTGGGCCGAAATCAACAAAATCAAGCTAGAAAAAGAGGTGTAGGGCTCCAATAGCGTGATCAGCGTGGCTCATGATACCATAGATGATGTGGTGGAACCCTATGGCGTCGATCTTTCACGTTTGGAGTGGGATCCCTCGAAGAACACGATGAACAGAGGAAGAATGGAGAGAAATCACTGGAAACACTCAAGAACAAGTCAATCACACATCCACTAGACAATCAAACACACAAGATCACAGTACATGAACAACAAGGGAAAGATACAAGGTAGAGTTCATCTCCGTGAGGGAGGTCTTGAAGGGTCCCATGAGGGGGTCTTGATGATATATCCGCAGGATCTTCTCCTAGATGGAGGTCTTGGCCTCCAATGGAGTGGGGTCTCTCTCTCTCAAGAGTAGAGGTAGGAGCAAAGCTCACCTAAGAATGAGCTATCATATTCTTTGACCCAGAAGGGAGTGGAGGTGGTCTATTTATAGTCTAAGCCACGAAGGGTAAGTGGGAGAGGATACAAGGCCAAAGCCCGGCTTGGCTCTTGACAGACGAGGCGGTAATGCAGGCTCATGGCAGTGAGTACCGCAATGACAATACACCGCTTGGAGAGGCGGTAGTGCATTGTTGGGTTATGAGCGGTACCGGCGCTTGGAGTGGTGATGATGCCTTTCGTTTTGGAAGCTGACCGGGTTCTCTTCCTCCTTCTCTTCCATGCTTCCCTCGAGGGACGGTGTAATGTCGTTCCTTGGCGCTTGCACTCCTCCTCGACATCCAGTGAAGCTCCGACAATACTTATGCATGCACTGCAGGGAGAGTGTCAAGTAGTATACCATCCTCGAGAGGGGTCAAGTGAACACGTGTAAGGAGAAGATTCACCTTTATGTATGAGAAGTAGAGGTTGCGTGTCACTTGCCAAGCGGACTCTTGACATGGTGATTACCATGGGATGCTCCGCATCACCATCAAGACAAGCTCCTTCAAGTGTTTCACTTGCGGTGACCGAGGCCTAAGTCATCTGAATGCACCAACAAAGCGCACCATGATCCTCAGCAGCGATGGCACATATGACTCCATGAGTGAAGAGGAGATGGAAGCCCTTGAGCAAGTGGCCATGCACGGCAAGTGAGCGAAGATGAAGATGACCAAGTCTTTTGTGATGAGAGATTGAGTCCGCGCTCGTTGTCTCCAAGGTCTTGACTCTTCAACATCAACAAGAAGAAGACCAGCGATGCCACATCTTCCACAAAAGCCGACATCAATGGGCGGTCCATCAAGGTCATCATCGATGGAGTAGTTGCCACAACAGCAAGTGAAGAACTATCTTGCAAACTCAATTGGTTAAGAGAGCAGCACCGCCCTACAAAGGTCAATGGCTAAGTGAATCCGGCACTATCTGAGTTGAGCATACTGTCCTAGTATCTTTCAAAATTGGTGCATCTGAAGACACTTTGGAGTGTGATGTGGTCCCAATGACCGTTTGTCACCTCGTCTTGATGCGACCATGGCAATTCGACCGTGGTGTCATACACAATGGGCGTACCAATCACTATAGCTTCAAGATGAAAGGGAAGAATATGTACTCGATCTATGTCTCCTAGTCAAGTGATAGCCGACAAGCAAGCCACACAATCATAGAGACAAAAGTGAGAAAGTGATCCACCAAAAGTGAGTGAGAGCCACAAGCCAAATTTGGCGACTCTTAGCCTAGGTGAAAAACCTCATCCTATTAGCCACCAAAAGTGAGATGAGAGAAGTGTGTGAGAACCCATCAGTGTGATGCACTTTGTCCTTGTGTGCAAGGATGGAATCCAAAAACTAACACCATTCACGAGCTACCTTTGGTGTTTCAATTTCTTTGCAGGAATTTCAAGATGTTTTCCCGATGAGCTACCTCGGGTCTACCTCCTCTTGAGGCATTGAGCATCGAATCGACCTCATCCCGGGCGCCTCTACCAAACAAAGCTCCATACGAGTCAATCCCGAAGAAACCAAGGAGATTCAGCAGCAAGTACAACAACTCATCGACAATGGTCATATCGCGAAGCTTAAGTGATGTAGGGCGGAACCCTACGTGGGCGATCTTTCACGTTGGAGGCGGATCTACTGGGAAATCACGAAGAGCGGCGGAAGAACACGAGGAACTCACGAGGGAGGAACAAAGAAACACTCAACCGACAAGAAATCAATCACACAAGCGCTAGATTATCGAACACATAGAGTGGCACAAGGTTCAAGATCAGCCAAGGTAAGGATACACGGTAGCCGTTCTTCTACGAGAGATCTTGATGGGGTCCGCCCTAGAAGGGGTCTTGAATCCGCTTGGGGATCTTCTCCGTAGAGGTCTGATCTACTACGAGAAGTAGCCAGCTGGATGAACAAAGCTCTCACTCCAAAACATGAGCTAATCCAAAGCTAACCCTAGAAGAGGAGGGATCAAGTATATATAGTCTCGAGGCGAAGGGTACAAGGACAAGTCCGGAGCCTTTGCATGAGGCGAGGAGGCGGACGTCCGAGCGTCGGGCGGATGTCCGGGCCTTCCGAAGCGCGGATGTCGGGACTATCAGCCGGATCTCCGGGCTGATGGACCGTTCAGCAGAGATCGGGAAGGCGGCGGATTTCAGTGGGGCGGATATCCGAGCTGAAAGGAGATGTCCGGGCTGGGGCGGCGGATGTCCGGGACCACAGTACTAGGCAGGTTAGGTGAGGGTGATGTAGAAACTCGGGGGCGGATGTCGGGGTCATGGCGGATGTCAAGGAACTGGAAGATGTTCGCTCGTTCGTTGGTTCTCTTCATCCATGGACTTGGCGGCTTGTCCATCTTCACATGCATCCTCGGGAGGTTCCCTTGACACCTAATCATGCATAGCATATCGGACTTAGGTAGTAGCCATGTCTCAGTGGGTCATATGTGATATCAATAAGGAAAGGAGTCACCTCGTTCTCGGAGCTCTAGCTCTAGCTTCGTGTCATGGGTCCTCTTGGCTTTTGATGAGGCAGTCGTGAGGTCCATGGGGATGATGGTGGGATGCTCTGCATCATCTCCCCTTGAGAGAGATCGACCTCGGATCAAAAGCTTCATCTCCATGGAAGGTGTGAGGTCCTTGGCGTTGAAGATGTACGCTCACGTTGTACTTGTCTCGAGGTATGTCGATCTTTTAAGCGTTGTCGTTGTAGCGTGCTAGCACCTTAAAAGGTCCATCGGCTCGAGGAGAAGCTGGACTTGCGTTCTTTGGGAAGCGGTCCTTGCGAAGGTATAGCCACACTAGATCACCAATGTTGAAAGCGATGGGTTGCTTGTTGGCGTTGAGCTTGTTTGCTTGACGTTGTACTTGGTGCTCAATGGTGTGCCTTGTATCTTCGTGCATCTTCTTGATGTAACTTGCTCGTTCACTTGCATCCATGTTAGTGCGCTCTTGATAGAGCAAAAGGTGTCTGTCTTCCGATGAGATGTGGTTTTAACTTTGGAGGAAGTCGACTTTGGCGATCCGACTACGAGCGTCTTGAGAGCGTCGCGCCTTATGTAATCTAAACCAACTCCGAGGGTTATTGACCCGCTGAAACACGATCAACGACCAGAATTGTGATAGAGGCAAAGGTGTCACGTCTTTCGATGAGATGTTGGTTTTAACTTTGGAGGAAGTCGACTTTGGCGATCCGACTCTTCTGAGCGTCTTGAGGCGTCAGCGCTTAGCAATCGCTAAACCAACTCCGAGAGGTTATTGACACCGAGAGAACGATCAACGACCACGAGTACATTTCCTGCGAAAAAGCGAAGAACAAGCAAGAAACTGAGATTGCAATCTGGATATTGCGAATATAAGATGAAAGCTTTATTGATCAAGGTGGGGTTACTGTGGCGCCTTTGTGCAGTTCGTTGAACACAAGCGAAATGCAGCGAAGTTGCAGCTATGGCGAACTTTTAATCTAAACAAAACCCAAGGTCTAAGCGGTGCCCTAAGGGCTGTATATATGGAGGAAGAGGAATTTCGTGGCCCTTGGTGGAGGGTCGAAATCATCTTAACTCTTGTTCCCCACATCACGGACTCTAAAACAGCCTATACTTAAGTATTTCGAAATTACATGGGCTGGCCCACTAATAAGGTATGCCTTAGCACCTAGAATAGCCTCGGGGAAACATTTATGAAGTAGCGTCTTGTATATTTCGTCCAAGGCTTCATGCACCCATATGGTGGCTTCAAAGTCACAAATCATCACTTGTAACTCTGTTCTTGTTCCCCTTAGCATGGCATTATCTCCATGCTTGTTCTTGCTCAATGTCCATCCTTCTCCAAGCTAGGGCCTTCATTTGTAAGCAAAACAAATGTATCCAATTTAAGCAACATCATATTCTCATGAACATTAGAATCATTACCAAGAAGCGAAAGTACGATAATTTAATTGGCGTCTTGTGAGCTCTAGTAATTGGTCGATATATGTATAGCATTAGGGGCTGTGGGTGTAACAATGGTATTGATGTCCTCATCATCCTCCCTTCTTGAAATGATGTAAGTCCTCGACGGAAGCTCATATTCCTCACCAAATAAGGCTTCAAATCTGCAATGTTAAAAGTGGGACTAACCCCAAAATCTCACGAGGCAGCTCAAGTTTATATGCATTATCATTTATTTTCTCTAACACCTTAAATGGACCATCAGACACGTGGCATTAGCTTTGATTTGCGCCAAATTAGAAACCTATCCTTACATAAATGTAACCAAACAAGATCTCCGGTGCAAAGACAACATGTTTTCTACCCTTATCTCCACAAGTTTATATTTAGCATTCATCGCTCAATGTTTTCCTTAGTTATCTCATGCATTTTTAAAATCAATTCAACGCGTTCTTTCGCATCAAAATTAACCTTCTCCGAAGATGGAAGAGCAACAAATCAATAGGTGCCACGGTGGAAGAAATACACAATTTCAAAGGGCACATCTTAGTAGTAGAATGCAATGAGCGATTATAAGCAAATTCAATATGAGGCAAGCATTCTTCACATTTTCTTATTATTCTTCAAAACAGCCCTAAGCATAGTAGACAATGTTCTATTGACTACTTGAGTTTATCCATCAGTTTGGGGTGACAAGTAGTACTAAAAAGCAGTTTAGTCCCCAACTTAGGCCATAAACATCTCAAAAAGTAGCTAAGAAATTTAGTATCACGATCTGAAACAATAGTATTTGGCACACCATGCAAGCCAATAATTTCACGAAAGAACAAATCAGCAACATTAATGACATCATCGCTTTTATGACATGGTATAAAGTGTGCCATTTAGAGAATCTATCCACGACAACAAATATGCTATCCTCCCTTCTTTGTTCGAGGTAAACCTAAAACAAAGTCCATAGATATATCCTCCCAAGGAACACTAGGCACAGAGCAAGGCATATATAAACCATGAGGATTGGTCGTGACTTAGCTTTTTGACATGTAGTGCAGCGAGCTACAAAGCGCTCAACATCCGTCTCATCTTTAGCCAAAAGAAATGTGTAGCAAGTATATCCTCCGTCTTCTTCACGCCAAAGTGTCCCATTAATCCTCCTCCATCGCCTCCTGCAACAACAAAAATGACAGAGCTAGAGGAATGCATAGCTTGTTAACAAGAACACAAAACCATCATTAATAGCAATTTGTTCCATGTTCTTCCCTCTTTACAATTCTGCATTACATCTTTAAAATCAGCATCATGCACATATTGATCTTTGATGGTCTCCAAACCAAATATTTTGAAGTCAAGTTGTGAAAGCATAGTATATCGACGAGACAAAGCATCGAGCATAACATTTTCTTTACCCTTCTTGTGTTTAATGACATAAGGGAAAGTCTCAATGAATTCAACCCATTTAGCATGTCTCTCGATTCAGTTTAGCTTGACTTTTAATATGTTTCAAAGATTCATGATCAGAATGTATAACAAATTCTTTGGGCCATAAATAATGTTGCCATGTCTCTAAAGTCCGAACAAGTGATAGATGATACCACTTGATAGGCGAGGTGTCGATCTTTTGATGAGATGATAACTATCGATTTGGTGGAGCGACTTGACGATCCGACTACAAGCGTGCCGCGACGTTGCGTATGTAATCGCTAAACCAACTCCGAGAGGTTATTGACCACGCTGGAGCACGATCAACCTGACCACGAAGGTCTATTCCTGCAAGCAATCGAAGAACAAGCAAGAATATGATAAAGCAATCTGAATATTGCGAATATATGAAGTATTGATAATGGTGGGGATCCGTGGCGGTCTTGGTGCAGGTCGTTGGACACAAACAAAGTACGAAGTTGCAATGGCTAACTTTTAACTAAACAAATCCCAAGGAAAAAGCTACTAGATGGTTCTACTTATATAGGAGCAAGGGGTGGCGGCCAAGGAGGTGGGAGGACGTCCCAAGGCAGCCTAAAACTAACCCTAGGTCGTACAAGGCCAATGGGCCCAAGCGGAGGTGGCGTAACACCTTTGGACTTGTAGTTTGACTCGGATTCTGCTGCAGCGTCAGATTGTTTCGTCTATAACTCAACGCTCCGAACGGATTTTAAGGTGATTCAATTGGGTTGGAAAATGCATGAAATCTATTTTCCAACAAAAAAGAATCAACCAATTTGGAGTCCGTATGAAAAAGTTATAGACGTTTTGAGTCAGGTATGTCATGCAGTCGAATCTGAGTCGAGAACGTGAGAGACTTGGACTCTATCTTCTCTTGGGCCAAAAGTGACGTGAGAGAACTTTTTGAACAGCAGAGTAAACATCTCTTTCTCCCTTATCTTCATATGTGGATTGTACAAATGTCCCATACACCTGCAATTAGACATGGCACAAAAGTTTGTGAAATATTTTTTGTCTGGATGACATAAATAAATTATTGCATGGTTTGCATTAGAAATCACCTCACAAATATACATGTATGCAATATTTTGGTCGTATCCAAGGTAATCATGTCCTCATCATCCTCCCTTCTTGAAAACAAAGCCGTCCTCGGCGTTGCTTAATATGAAATATGGCTAACAAAGAGACAAAGGTATACATGTTGTGTATGTATATGTCATCCATTTTACTTCACTTGATTTTTGCACATATGACACATGAATAGATGAGTAACTTGCATAGTTCATAAAATCTAACGTAAAACATTATCACAAGAAGTAGAAGGCATGAAAATATTACAACTCAGTTTGCACATATAAGTGAAGCTCTTATTCATTTCAAAAGATTGACAATGTTCATCATTAAACCATCCCAACATTGGTGAATAAACCTTACTTGCATCAAGTTTACGCTACAACATGCTTAAATAAGCAAACATGCAATAAGTTATTTGACACAGAATCATCACCAAGATTAGAGGTCATATCAAAATGATTAAACATTGATTCTTTTGCATCAATAGTTAATTCAATGGGTGCACTCAAAATTGTTGGTATTTCAGTTGTTTGATCACATGGCGCATTCATGATAGTATCAAGATTCTCTAAAATAGGTGATGTGCTCAAATCACAGTTAACTCAACACATGATGCATTCAAGTTAACTAGGATGCATCATTCTCATGTGAATTATATCATTAATACCTTCTTTGTTACCTTATGCATAAGAAGCGTAGGTGATGTAGAAATGCGGGCCTTGATAATGCACCATACACTTGAGATGATGTCGCGCTCACAATCTGGGTGGGGCTGCTCTAGTAGTGCAACGGTGGAGGAACCAACTGGCGATGGTGAGCATGAACTGGAATAGTAGTTGTTGTAGTCACCAATGCATCCTCCTGTAGCTGTCTCTCAAAGGTACAAGCGCGAACATACATACCAATAATGGAGCGAGGAATATAGTGAAATCTTGCACGGATATCATGGTTCAAACCACCAAAAATCTATTCATTGTATCATCCTCAGATTCTTCTATGTCACAATGATGCATATAAGATTTGAACTCTTTGTAGTAAGTATGAACAGTGTTACTACCTTGTTTTAATTGTTCAAATTTGCGAAGCAATTCCACGACGATAGTAAGGAGGAAAAAATTGTTGTCTCATTACAGCTTTCAAAACTTTCCAAGTTGTGGGTTGGTTATCAATGTTTTTCTTACAATGTACACTCCACCAAGCAGAAGCAAAACCAGTAAATGCTCTAGTGGTAGCTCGTTATTCTCTCAAGTTCAGAAAAATCATGGTGACTAAAAACTTCTTCTAATTCAAGCTCCCAATCTAGATAAATAGCAGGATTAAATCTACCCTCAAATGATGGTAAAGACATACCACGACCATATGCTTGTGTGTGTTGTCCCAACTCTCGTGATGGTGGAGATGTGTCGAAGTCGTCAAGAACTTCTATCTCAAGAACCTGTCATGATTAGTAGAAACAAGAAACAAAATTCGAGAATAATGTTCCTATGAACTACTAGGATGTGGTTGTAAAGTGCTCACGATAAAGCAAATATCAATATCTTACAAGTTCTTACCATGCAGCGGTGGTGACGGACAACCAGCGGTGTCAAGTAACTCTGAAGATTGTGTATAGCGATTGCCAGGAGCAACGTCATTATACGGTTGTAGAAATATGTGGAGCTGGGTTGGCTATATATGGTAGCAAAAGATTAGCAATAATCAATTCAAAGATGCAATGTTGAATAAGCGCTCACTGCAGTACATGCTTGCTGGTCCTAGGCTGGAGCGGACTAGAGCGAGCCTAGAACACTAATGAGGTCACGGCATAGCACAACTAGCATCAATGAAGGATACTAAATAGCTCTTGACAGCAAGATATAAGTGAAGATCCTGCACGACGGTGAAGATAATGATGAAAAACAACTGCCAAGCAGGACATACAACAACTCTCTCAACTCTCCTCTTGAAAAGTTTGAGCCAATTTTCTGATAAATTCTTTCAAAGAATGCTACTAACTCAAGCTTTCCAATGCAAAAAAATCACTCAATTCGAGTTGATATGAGAGTCAAAAATTCTAAAACTGGCCTGAAAAATTGGAACAAGCTGTGTTCACGAACTTCAGAGGGCAAAAACACCTATTTAGAAGCCGATTTTGAGGTGTCAAATAGTGAACTAGCTTCTGCAACTATTTAGATCTGCCTCGTCTCTATCTTTAATTTGAGTACTCACGGAGTCAAAAGCGGACTTCGTATGAAGAAGTTACACCTGTTTTACTGAACAGTCATAAAACAGATTCAATCCGAATTCAGGTACGAGATTGATTCTAGATAGATCCGGTTTTTTTTCTCTCTTTTTTCTCACTTATTTTTTTTTTTCTTTTCTTTCTCTGACTTTTTTCTTTTGCTTTTTTCTCTCTTTCTCTCTCCCTCTTTCCAGACAAACTGGATAAGATGCAGATTGGATCAGGCGAAGATGTGAGCGATCTCAACTATGGTTATAACAATGAGCGGTTGGGTAGCACGTGGTGAAATTGATGGATGGATGGTGATCAGCGGAAGGATAACGATGCAGCGGCGTGACTAATGTGAACAGAACTCGAAACTCTAAGCGAACTAGACACTAAGACCACAACTCGACCACGGCGATGCAACCGATAATTCAATAATGCAAACAATGAAAAAAGAAAACTGCAAAGGCTCGGGGCTGGCTTGGACAAAGGATGAATAGATCTAACTTTTTTTGTGGCTTTTTCTTGGACAATAGGTAAGAAAATAAATCTAATCTAGGGATAATTGGAAATTCTCACGAGCAACAACCTGTGATACCACTTGATAGGCGAGGTGTCGATCTTTCGATGAGATGATAACTATCGATTTGGTGGAGCGACTTGACGATCCGACTACAAGCGTGCCTGACGTTGCGCCTTAGCAATCGCTAAACCAACTCCGAGAGGTTATTGACCATCTTTGAACACCGATCAACCTGACACGAAGGTCTATTCCTGCAAGCAATCGAAGAACAAGCAAGAATATGATAAAAGCAATCTGAATATTGCGAATATATATGAAGTATTGATAATGGTGGGGATCCGTAAGCGGTCTTGGTCAGGTGGTTGGACACAAACAAAGTACGAAGTTGCAATGGCTAACTTTTAACTAAACAAATCCCAAGGAAAAAGCTACTAGATGGTTCTACTTATATAGGAGCAAGGGGTGGCAGCCAAGGAGGTGGGAGGGCGTCCCAAGGCAGCCTAAAACTAACCCTAGGTCGTACAAGGCCAATGGGCCCCAGCAGCGGAGGTGGCGTAACACCTTTGGACTTGGTTTGACTCAGATTCTGCTGCAGCATCAGATTGTTTCGTCTATAACTCAACGCTCCGGACGGATTTTAAGGTGATTCAATTGGGTTGGAAAATGCATGAAATCTATTTTCCAACAAAAAAAGAATCAACCAATTTGGAGTCCGTATGAAAAAGTTATAGACGTTTTGAGTCAGGTAATGTCTGTGCAGGTCGAATCTGAGTCAGAACATGAGACTTGGACTCTATCTTCTCTTGGGCCAAAAGTAACGTGAGAGAACTTTTTGAACAGCAGGTAAACATCTCTTTCTCCTTATCTTCATATGTGGATTGTACAAATGTCATACACCTGCAATTAGACATGGCACAAAAGTTTGACATGAAATTATTCCATTTTGCATTAAATCCTCACAAATATCTGGATGACATAAATAAATTATTGCATGGTTTGCATTCAGCAATAAATCACCTCACAAATATACATGCATGCAATAGTTTTTGACTTTTAATATGTTTCAAGTATCCAAGGTAATCATGTCCTCATCAACAAGAGCATATAATTCTTTGTCATAAGTAGAATAGTTCAGACTAGGCCCTCAATTTTTCAGAAAAGTATACAACAGGTTTGCCATCTTGTAATAACACACCTCTAATCCAATTCCACTAGCATCACATTCAAGCTCAAAAGTCTTATTAAAGTCGGGAAGTTGGAGTAAAAGGGCATGTGTCAACTTATCTTTCAATACCGTGAAGGCTTCTTCCTGTGCGGTACCCCAAACAAAAGCACATCCTTCTTTGTAAGCTCATTGAGAGGAATGCAGCAATGGTGCTAAAGTCTCTCACAAAGCGCCTATAGAAACCAGCAAGTCCGAAAAGCTCCTCACTTGTGTGACCGTTTTGGGCTCGGCCAACTCTCAATAGCTTCAATCTTGGCTTTATCAACTTCAATTCCTGTGGAGTAACAACATAGCCAAGAAAAGATACTCAGAATCGGTGCAAAGGTGCACTTCCCAAGGTTACCAAACAAGCGTGCATCACGTAGAGCATTAAAAACAACACGTAAATGTTCCAAATGTTCTTCAAAGATTTGCTATAAATCAGTATATCATCAAAGTAACTACTACAAATGCGTCAATGAAAGCACGTAAAACTTAGTTCATTAATCTCATGAAAGTACTAGGTGCATTAGTTAACCCAAAGGCATGACTAACCACTCATATAATCCAAACTTAGTTTTAAATGCTGTTTTTCCATTCATCTCCCAATTTCATACGAATTTGATGGTATCCACTCATAAATCAACTTTGGAGAATATTGTAGAGCCACTCAATTCATCAAGCATATCATCTAGCCTAGGAATAGGATGGCGATAACGAATAGTAATATTATTAATGCCTCTACAATCAACACACATCTGTGACGTACCATCCTTTTTAGGCACTAGTATAATAGGAACAGCACAAGGACTAAGAGATTGGCGTATATAACCTTTGTCGAGTAGCTCCACGTACTTGCGCATAATCTCCTTCGTCTCTCTGGATTGATGCGGTATGGTGCGCGGTTGGGTAGCGATGCACGGGAATTAAGTCAATTTGATGCTCAATCCCTCGAATAGGTGGTAATCCGGTGGCACGTCTTGTGGGAAGGCGTCAGTGAACTCTGCAAAATGTTAGTGACAGCGGGGGGCAAAGAGGAAAACCGTCCTCGAATGAAAATAATGCCTCTTTGCACACAAAAGCATAGCAAACAGATTTGCTAGAATCTAGCTCATCAATATCAGATTTGGTAGCAAATAAACATGCACTTTTCAGTTTAATTTCGAAGCAACATTAGATGGTTTATTATTAAGCTTCATTTGTTGCTCAAATTCTTTTACACAATCTGATTTTCACTCTTATTTTCTCTGTTTTGCTTTATTAGCTCTATTAATATCATCTTTCAAAATGGAATCAGGAGTCATAGGAAGCAAAGTAATATTTTTATCCTTGTGAACAAGAGTATACTAATTGTTTCTACCATGGTGTACAGAATTTTTATCAAATTGCCATGGTCTACCAAGTAATAAGGAACATGCTTGCATAGGTACCACATCACAATCAACATAATCAGCATATGTTGAGATACTAAAATACCTACGAGCAGTCGTGTTACCTTAACCTTGCCGCTGTTGTTGAACCATTGGATGTAGTAAGGATGTGGATGTGGTCTTGTGGTGAGAAAGCTTCTCCACCATATCCATGCTAGCCAAGTTGTTGCAGCTCCCTCCATCTATGATGGCCTTGAATAGAAGCGTTCCTTCACAACTCCTTTGTATGGAACAAGTTATGCCTCTGATTTTGCTCGACTTGTGTAACCTGCACACTCAAAACACGTTGAGCAACTAAACATTCATACTGTCGGCATCTTGACCACCATGTATTGCGTCTCAGGATCGAGAATCATCTCCACCGTGTTCTTCATGTGTAATAAGAGCCAAAGTCTCTTCATCATAGTCACTAGCAGACTCATACCCACCATCCTCGGTAGCAATCATCACTGCGCTGAGATGTGCATTCTCTCATAAAATGTCCTCTTCCCTTACAACGACAAATAATATCCTTGTGTGCCTACTGTAGCGCCATGGAAGAAGAAGAGCTGTGTGAGCCCAGCAAGGTGTACTCTTGGCGGATAGTGGTGGTTGTGCACCTTTCTTGTATCACGGTTGGAGGTGGCAGCCGCACGGAAGTGCGGTGTAGTAGAGCGTGTGGAAGTAGATGATGCCGTGGTGTCCATGATGAAGGTCGACTGCGAGAAAAGTTAGTCGCGCCAAGGCACATCGATCACTGCACTTCACGTTCATTTACAAGCAAGATGGAATAATCGGTGATATTATTATAATCCTTGTAGTCTAGAATGGTCTGAATCTCTCTATTTAATCCACCGAGGAAGCGTGCAAGCATAGCTTCATTCTCCTCAACAATACCACATCTAATCAAGCAGGTTTGTAATTCGATAATATTCTTCTACGAATTTTTCCTTGTCTTAAGCGCTGCAATTTTGAAGTAATTCACGGTGATAATATGGTGGAACCCAGATGCGCATAGCAGTTTTCAAAGCAGCCCAAGTAGCTGGAGCAGGATATAATCTACAATGTTCAGACCACCAAACACATGCAAAAGCTAGTGAAAGCACAAACAGCAAGCGAGAACACGTCTCTCCTCGGGATATTGTAAACATGTAAATCGTTGTTCAGTTTCTAACTCCCAAGTAAGATATATATCGAGGAACATATCTACCCTCAAATGATGGAATATTCAATTTCAGTTTAGGGAGATGGTCATGATCTCATACTGAAGGAGCGAAAGCGGATTAGCAAACATGATGTGACCTAAGAATTGTCACAAGAAATCCTATGTAACATAGCATCACAACTAATAGACTCCACATGAGAATCATCATATTCATCATAAATGGGCAAATCATCACATGGGAAATCATACTAGAATGAAGCATGTCAATAGGGTGATCAACATCATGCAAGCAATCAATGTCAAGAATGTCCACTAGTGGGACTAGAGCATCATCCCCTATGTTACCTTTGTCATTCCTCAAAGTGGTGTAGGTGAGGTGGGAAAGACCAAATGGTGGTCATCTTCATCTTGATGGAACCATGTGGGTGCATCATAGTCCATAGCCATTGTCTTGTCAAGGGAGGGCAGAGTCGTCGAGGATCGGTCGTCATCATAAATGGGACCTTGCACCAAATGAGAAGACACAATAGAGGTAGAGGTCAAGTTTTTAGAAATGCAAATGGCCTCACTAGACCTATCAACTATCTCACTCTCTCTATGTGGTGGTTCACTCACTCCCTCAAAATAGGTGCACTCAATCTCACATATGGTGGAGTCACTCATGTCACTCAAGTGGTGGGGTTGTGGCTCTCCTCACATGGGAATTAGGGGCAGCTCATCATGTATGGGGCTAGTGGTGAAGTCACTCTCACTCTCAATATGGTGGCACAAGTCCTCAAGTCATCATCGTGTGTTGGTGGTTGGTGAAATACTCAACCATCTCATCGTAAATAGCCATGGATGAAGGCGAAGATGGCACATGCCACTCTCCTCCAAAGATGGAAGCATCATCCTTACCTGTCCTTGCCTCCAAAGCTTGGTCCTTGAAGGTCTGTAGTATGATCGTGTCTGCAACATCTTGAAAAAGTCACAGTAGACTCGGCATCATCAATGCCACAAAGAGGGATGGCGGTGAAGTTGCACTTGGGAGCATCGTCTTGGAGCTTGTCGGGCTTGGACATCGTGGTGGTACTAGCCTCATGCTTGTCGTGAAGCTTGGTCACTTGAAGTGTGCTTGGTGGAGAAGCCTTGGCCTTCATGAATTCTTGTTCCGCCTTAGAGCACCAATGTAGTAGTCGTCGATGGACTTGAAGTTCTCGAGGAAGATGGTCTTGGAGATGTCGTTGTGCAATTCCATCATGAAGTGGAACTTCACATGGGGTAAATCCACTTGACTCGTCATAAAGGCAATCTTCATCTCCAAATCTGGTATTCGATGGACTTGGATCCTTGGATGGTGTTCTCCAATTGGCGTCGAAGTTGTTAGTGTGGGTTGGAGCCGACGAACTCTCGCGCAAAAGCTCTCTCATCTTGGCCAACTCATCTAGTCAGGTGTGAAGCCACCATGTCGGCGTGGTGGAAGTTTCTTGTGGCTTCTTGATCTTGGGAGGAACTTGATGTAGGCAGGTGGTGATCCATCAACGCTCCCTCGAGGTACTCCTCGGGTTCCAAAAGGATCTGGTCGATGTCAGTCGTAGTTCGTGGAAGTGGACTTGAGCTTGGGAGCTTCTCTTGGCGTAGTCTTGGGGTGCTTGTTATCGAAGGCGAAGATGCCTTGAAGTCGCTTGAAGATGCCAAGGAGATGGTGAAGTCGTTGGCGGTTGTTGATGTTGAGCTCTTGACCTTTTTGTTGATGATGGTGTGATCGATGTTGGGTGTTGGTGGAGATAAGGATGCTCTTGGCGTCTTCTCGAAGATGAGGAAGATCGCTTGACTTGATGAGGATTTGATCTCCTCCATTTAGCTTGCATCTTGGCGTCGTAGTTGTTTTCCATGGCATCAGACTGTCGTTGTTGTTGTAGACCGAAGATGAAATGCCTTGCCTATCCATCACAAGACTCGAGTAGAGGTGAGTAGAAATGAGGATAAACAATACCAAGTTACCTTTTCCCAAAGTTGAGGATGTATCCGTTTCACTCGATGTGAGATGAAAGAATAGTGGAATTGGTCCGGACTTGTTCACTCACTATCAAGTAAAGCTTATGGTAGAGCTCGGTGAGGATAGTGGCACAAAATTTGATGCAAAATGTTAGCAAGTCAATAATGAAAGAGATTCACAAAATTACTTAGCGAAACAAGTAGACCAATAGCAATATGTGGCTGCGGAAACACACACGGATAGATAAATGGGGCGTGCAACCAGGAATGAGCTCAAAATGTGGAATCCACCAAATAGGCGGATCGACACTTGCACAACCTATAAGATGCAAAATGGACAAACTTTCTATCCCAAGTATGCTATGTATGTTATAGTGTTTCTCTCAAGATGATCCAAGATGATCGGATATGATAATCTTATATGCAATGTGGTATGATGCTATGGCACTTGCTTACAAACTTCTTTGCTCTTTCTCTCTTTTGTAAACTTTATTTCTCTTTTTTTGGCCACTTTGCTGCAAACCAAGATAGCTTTTGTGTATAAGAAGCGATATTGTGACACAATGGATGATATGATGATACCAAGATGATATGGTATGTATGCAATGGATGGTGTGATCACTAATGTGCACAATGCGTTGCGGCAATACTCAAATAGCTAGTCTCGATAGGCAAATGCTTGCATAAAAGTAAGGCTAAGGGTTAACAATGCAATGGCAAGGGAATATACAATGGAGGGATACCACGATATCAAGATGATATGGAGTTACCGTCCGGCGATGATGAGTAGCGGTGTTCTTGATGTAGATACCAAGATGATGGAGACTCGTCCCTAAGTGTAAACACCTTAGGAAGCGGATGAACTCAACATCTCAAACTTCAATTGTCAAAGTGGTGGTAGCGGTGGTGGTTTTACACTTGGCAATGCGGAAGTGGAATGATGGGCTATACTGATTCGGAGTTGAAGTTGTAGTCCCTAAGTGGCAAAAACACCTTAGGAGACACAAGCCACAACTCGAAAAGCTCAATCAACAATTGGGTTAAGTTGGGTTGTGGGAAGTGTATGGTGGGCAAGGTTATGTGGAAGTGGTGGTGGTGGTTGATGAAGAAGAAATCGTCCCTAAGTGGCGAAACACCTTAGGGAGACTCGAATCACTACTCAAGCAACCACTAATGCTATGGGGAACAAAATTGGTTGATTCTGCGGAAGTCGGTGGTGGTTATCACGGAGGATGTGGCGGAAGCCCTAGGCAAAAGATGCCAAAGTTCACAAAATTTGATGGAGTCAAATGGTGATGGTAGTATTTTTATTGGAAGGGGATGTCAATAGCTTCAACGAGCTAAAAAACGTCAAAATCGGACTCGGATGAATTATTATGGCGAAAGCAGAAGTGGAAGAAGGCTGGCTAGGGCAGTAGTACTGGGAGGCGGTAGTATACCCTTTAATCATAGTAATACCGCTTGGAATAATGATAGTACGCTTGTCGGGTTTTCGCAAAATCTGGCTCTGGGAGGCGGAGTGCACGCTTGGAAGGCATGATACCGCTTGGAAATGCTAAGGTAGTACCGCTTGGAAGAAGCGATAATACCGCTCGTGTCGGGATTTTCCGCAAATCCGGGTGGGAGCGCGATTTTGGGAAGAAATGGATGATTTGGTCAAAATTGGAGATTTCGTGGATGGAAAGTGGGGAAACTTGGGGAATGCTAGATCCACTTGAAACCAGCGAATCCACGGATCAAAATCAACAAAACATCATCAAAACTAACAATCACCAAAAAAAATTGGGGCTATTTTGGTGGGGATTTTGGTTTAGGCGAAATCAACAAAATCAAGCTAGAAAAAAGAGGGAGGCTCCAATAACGCGTGATCAACGTGGCTCATGATACCATAGATGATGTGTGGAACCCTATGGCGTCGATCTTTCACGTTTGAGTGGGATCCCTCGAAGAACACGATGAACAGCGGGAAGAATGGAGAGAAATCCTTTGAAACACTCAGAACAAGTCAATCACACATCCACTAGACAATCAAACACACAAGATCTGGGTACATGAACAACAAAGGAAAGATACAAGGTAGAGTTCATCTCCGTGAGGAGGTCTTGAAAGTCCAAGAGGGGTCTTGATGATATATCCGGATCTTCTCTAGATGGAGTCTTGGCCTCCAATGGAGTAGGGTCTCTCTCTCAAGAGTAGAGGTAGACAAAGCTCACCTAAGAATGAGCTATCATATTCTTGACCCAGGAAAGGGAGTGGAGGTCTATTTATAGTCTAAGCCACGAAGGGTAAGTGGGAGAGGATACAAGGCCAAGGCCAGCATTGCCTACAGGCGAGTAATGTGATGCAGACTCATGGCGGTGAGTACGCTTCAATAATACGCTTGGAGAAATGATAGTACCGCTTAGGTGTAAGCGGTAATACGCTTGGGTGGGCATAGTACGCTCGTTTTGGGCAACCAGGTTCTCTTCCTCCTTCTCTTCCATGCTTCCCTCGAGGCCGGTGAAGTGGTTCCTTGGCGCTTGCACTCCTCCTCGACATCCGTGAAGCTCCGACAATACTTATGCATGCACAGGAGAGTGTCAAGTGGTATACCATCCTCGAAGGGTCAGTGAACACGTGTAAGGAAGATTCACCTTTATGTATGAGAAGTAGAGGTTGCGTGTCACTTGCCAAGCGGACTTTCCGTTCTTGTTCCCCTTCATGGCATTATCTCCATGCTTGTTCTTGCTCAATGTCCATCCTTCTCCAAGCTGGGCCTTCATTTGTAAGCAAAACAAATTATCCAATTTAAGCACATCATATTCTCATGAACATTAGAATCATTACCAAAAAGCAAAGTACGATAATTTAATTGGCGGTGAGCTCTAGTAATTGGTCGTTATATGTGCGGTAGGGGCGTGGGTGTAACAATGGTATTGATGTCCTCATCGTCTGTTTTCCTGCGACAAGCGAAGAACAAGCAAAAACGGATTGCAATCTGGATATTGCGAATATAAGATAACTTTATTGATGAAGGTGGGGTTCTGGCGCCTTTAATGAGCGTTGAACACAAGCGAAATCTGTGAAGTTCAGCTATGGCGAACTTTAATTAAACAAACCCAAGGTCTAAGCGGTGCCCTAAGGGTTATATATGGAGGAAGAGGGAATTTCGTGGCCCTTGGTGGAGGTCAAATCAACTAACTCTTGTTTCCCCCACATCGGACTCTAAAACAGCCTTACTTAAGTATTTCAAATTACATGGGCGCCCACTAATAAGGTAATTGACACCTAGAATAGCCTCGGGCGACATTTATGAATGGCGTCTTGTATATTTGTCCAAGGCTTCATACCAATTATGGTGGCTTCAAAGTCAAAATCATCACTTGTAACTCCGTTCTTGTTCCCTTGCCATGGCATTATCTCCATGCTTGTTCTTGCTCAATGTCCATCCTTCTCCAAGCTAGGGCCTTCATTTGTAAGCAAAACAAATGTATCAATTTAAGCGACATCATATTCTATGAACATTAGAATCATTACCAAGCGAAAGTACACGATAATTTAATTGGCGTCTGAGCTCTAGTAATTGGTCCGGTTATATGTAGCGATGAGGGGCTGTGGGTGTAACAATGGTATTGATGTCCTCATCGATTACATTTCCTGGAGCAAGCGAAGAACAAGCAAGCTGAGATTGCAATCTGGATATTGCGAATATAAGATGAAAGCTTTATTGATCAAGGTGGGGTTACATGGCGCCTTTATGCAGTCGTTGAACACAAGCGAAACTGTGAAGTTGCAGCTATGGCGAACTTTTAATCTAAACAAAACCCAAGGTCTAAGCGGTGCCCTAAGGGCTGTATATATGGAGGAAGAGGAATTTCGTGGCCCTTGGTGGAGGTCGAAATCAACCCTAACTCTTGTTTCCCACATCTGGACTCTAAAACAGCCTATACTTAAGTATTTCGAAATTACATGGGTCGGCCCACTAATAAGGTATGACACCTAGAATAGCCTCGGGACGACATTTATGAAGTAGCATCTTGTATATTTCGTCCAAGGCTTCATGCACCATTATGGTGGCTTCAAAGTCTGAAATCATCACTTGTAACTCGTTCTTGTTCCCCTTAGCATGGCATTATCTCCATGCTTGTTCTTGCTCAATGTCCATCCTTCTCCAAGCTAGGGCCTTCATTTGTAAGCAAAACAAATGTATCCAATTTAAGCACATCATATTCTCATGAACATTAGAATCATTACCAAGAAGAGTACGATAATTTAATTGGCGTCTGTGAGCTCTAGTAATTGGTCCGATTATATGTAGCGATAGGGGCTGGGGTGTAACAATGGTATTGATGTCCTCATCGGTAACTATGCATGCCCCATTAAAATAAATCCCATTTGCACTTATGGCATAGATGGCGAGATGATGGTCATTGGCTTTTGTTTTTCATGTGATGATATTGCCATGCTTCCTTTACATGATTTGGGCAATTCATCTACTATACCATCCATGACCACATTGTTCCAAATATGCATTGTTTTGGATGTTGTCAATATTCTCCATGTGATGTTGCTACTCATGCTCATGAGGAGACCCATAGTTTCCTCATACATATTAGGAGATTTTGATTCATCCATACTTTCATGATTCACATAATTGCTTGCACCTTATGCATTCCATGGACAACAATGCTCTAGATATTTCTCATGATGCATTAACAATTTGAGTCTCCATTATGCTATACATAACAACAAACCTATCATGATGGATGACATGTTTCTATATCACGCATCTCATTTATTTGAGCATTGGATATTTTGGCTAACCAAACTCAAAGGCATATGATGGAATTTCAAAATACACCAATTTTTTCCTTTTCGTTTGGAGGTTAGTTAATTCAATTTTAAATGGAATCATTTTTTAAAAAAATCAACCTGGAGTTTAAGGGATTAATTGGGTTGGAAAATCAAATT
>JAHIAM010003919.1:0-54015 GCA_021605205.1 Aegilops longissima
ACACACAGTAAAGTATATCTTCAATCAATGAAGACTTACATTACGAGTGTGAATACATTAACGTGGAATTTGACTTGGGCGCCACGATAATTGTGCGCCGTGTCTAGGTCAATACTTCCTATCTGATTGAGTAGCATACCACCAAATTTCTCTGTTTGAAGTCTTTCACTCATGGCGTTATTTTGCTATGTCTTCACATTTGGTTTGTCTTCAAATTTCAACTTATCTTCATGATTATCTTCACTATGTTGATTTGATTGCTTTACGATATATATACTAGTGTTACATCCTCTACAACATTCACTTATAGCTATATCGCCTAGTTGAATCTTTTGAACTAGGTGAATGTGATCGGACCCTAATCTCTCTATGCTTTCTATCTCAAACTCTATCTGTCCAAATCATATGCATTCTATTGAAGCTGTCGAATGTCTTCTCTGCGTCCGTGTCGCGAGAAGACACGAGACAAACATTAAATCTGTTTTAAATGATTCATCCTTATTGTTTGAAATCCGGGCCGGAGCGACCATCCGACAAACACGGAGGCGTGGGAGCGATGGGACAACTCGAGTATGTTGCATGCTTGCCACGTGCCTCTCGAGATGTGAACAGCCGAGGGCACTGAGTAATTGCGCTATGCCGCATACTTCCTTATAAATACATGTCCCTGCGGTAAAAACCTTCTTCCACCTCTCCACCTCGTCAAAACCTAAGCGCCACCGCTAGCTCTCGGCAACGCCCGGCTGACAAGCGCTTAGCTGCCGTGACTTCTCCGGCGCCGTCCTCACATGACCCGCGAACATCGTCCTCTCCGCCGCCGCCGTAGGTGTCCTCCGTCGCCAAGTTAGGGCACGGTGGATTGAACTGCTCGGTCTCCTACTCATCCCATCTAGCAGTTCTTCGTGTGGTAAATATAACTCTATTTTTACCATCTTTTTGATCCTCAAATATTCATCCTGTTTACCAAAATTGGTTTCTGCCTATACAATGTTAGATCGATTCTGTCTGCATCTAATACTGCCTAGTATATTCACATAAGCTTCATAACTAGTTGATTCCTCACTTGTATTTATTCACGGATTCGTACAAATCTGGAACCAATTCTCAACATATAAGTGAATGTCTTCGCATCATGAGGTCAATGTCTTTTCACACTGATTTATCTTCAAAATCTTCTGAGAATGCATATGACCTCTTCCCCTTCCCTCGCATCTCTAATGCTGTCACATGTACATGTCCGTGGGAGAATCCCTTGGTTCTCATAGTGCGCATTAGTTTGCAGAATTCTTACTGACATCACATTAACTCTCCGGCGGTTCCTATTTGTCCGACAAGCGAAAGCCTTTGAAGCCTTTGAGCGTGTTGAAGCCATTCAGTTTGAAGTTCATGGCTGCGGAGAAATCGATAAGGAAGGGTGGAAGACAGCGTCGTGGGGAACATCAAAGATTTGCTGATGACCTTGCGAGCTTTACAAAGCAGATCCTAAAGAGAATTATAATCAGCGCAAGACCACGAATCCAATGGATTGACGATATTAGGCTGAACAATGGTTCAAATACAAGTTCGTGACCCAGGAATACGCTGAGAAGAATGCTATCAAAAGTCCTTGGGGTGATATTCTCTTTCGAGGCCTTCCACCCAAGAACAGAGCTGAAGCTATTGCACAGGTTTTCTATCCTTGTATGGTCCGTGGACCTCAGCCTGAAAATGCCGATCCATCGTCATTGCTCTGGTGTCGTGACGATAATCTCTTCAAGCAAAATTTCTAGCACGCAAAGGCATCGGCCAAGGAAAACAAGAATTCATTGGGATTAGACTTCAACCCTGGTCCCTCTGCTCCCCGTCCTGACGGCTCATGTGATGCAGAACCCAATGTCATCGGTCCCTTCTACAACCTTGATGGCCTCATCACTCACATCTCGGTCCAAGGTGCCAAAGTGGATCATTCTGATGATGATACTTAAACTGATGAAGCCCCTGCTCCTACTCCAAAGCCGCAGAAGCCAAAGAAGGCTAAGGCTTCAAGATCAGCTGCTCCTCCAAAAGCTTCACGTGCAAAGCCACTGGCCACTACACCTCCTGAAGACAGTGTGCAGTCTGAAGATCAATCACACATCTCCAAGAAGAAGGAGAAGAAAAAGAAAATCGTCAAATATACTGACCGGACATTGACTCCTGCTGCTATTCTGCGTGAAGAGCAAATTGATCTATCCAGTGATGACGATCTTGCAGATGATGCTCTTGAGCAACTGATCAAGAGCAAGGAAGAAGCAGAGATCTTCAATGATTTGCCTCTCTTTGATGTGGCAATCATCCATAACTTCATTGTTGAGTGGTTTGACACCCCAAATCTCAGCTTTGAAGATCTGCAACTTCCCATTGGCCTCGGCGTCTCCTTCAAGGCGCCATTGCTTGAGCTAGCTCTTGCTCGGCGCATCGTTGAGCTGAAGCACAAGATCGACTATGAAAGCTCAGTTCAAGAAGCATGTGGCAAAGCTCAGCATGCAAGATGTCAAAAACTTCAAGAACATCTGCATGAGCTCAAAAAGCCTTTCTCAAGAAGCTTGAAGAAGCTAAAGGCTCTTGTGGCGCAAGAAGAGTATGGTGACAAGTGTGAGCTAGCCTACAATGAAATTTGAGAAGCGCAAGGCTCTTGGTAGTCTGGCATTGACCCCAGAATGGCTGCAAAGGCGAAGAAGCAATCAATGACCAATCTGCACCTTCAAGGCAGGAAGAACCTCGCATAGTCTTCCCAAGCAGCATGGTGGCTCGAAGCCAAAGGTCAGGTTAAGCGCTTGAGACACGAAGAAGGCGAGGACTGCCGAGGCTGAAGCGAGAAAAAGGAAAAATCCTGAAGCCTCGATGCTGCTCCCTCAAGAAGAAGCGCCAAAACCAAGAAGAATCGGGCTGCTTCCACAGGCCCTTAGTTGTTGAACCTATCTCAATGGTTAGCCACGCATCTGAACACCAAACGGCGGATGATAGTTCATGAGCACTGCTTCCACGAGAGGCTCATGAAGTGAAGACATTCAGCGATTGATCCCATCAACTGCTAAAGACATTAGTCACAATGACAATGTTGAAGATGATCAAGTTCTTCTTGGATCGAACACAACTTGGTATCATCGCTTTGTTCTCACGAACAGCGAACACATCGACATTGGTCGTCCTCGGCGCCAATTGCTCGAGATGCATCATGGGCTGATCACCCACAACAACAAGACTCCCAGTACTCCCCAACAACAACAAGTCACACCACATGCAAGAAGAAGAGGATGACCTTGAGGCCCAGCCAACTCCATCTCCAAAGGCGTCGCCCGACATTCCATGAGCCGCCAAAGGACCAAGGCCTCCGTCCCTCTTTCGGCGTTCGAAGGAGAAGTGCACCACCAATCTGTTGCCCGTCAAGTGTTTCGAAGCCACTCCATTGTGAATGTCTCCGTGTCTGAAGCCAAAGCTGCTGAAGACAATCCGGCTGC
Organism: Aegilops longissima; assembly: GCA_021605205.1. Lineage (NCBI taxonomy): Eukaryota > Viridiplantae > Streptophyta > Magnoliopsida > Poales > Poaceae > Aegilops > Aegilops longissima. Next base: position 3,480 of record JAHIAM010003919.1, read on the forward strand.
ATCGACCGATGACAACCCGATGAAAGCGTGTCCCTACTCCCCCATTCTTGAAGAAGCTGTTCTGAAGTGAGCGTGGCGGTGCCGACCCTCCGGCTCATCAAGAGGAGGTTGAAAATCTTGAGGCTGCCACCACCAACACAAATGAAGCCAATGACATAGTCATGGCTGAAGAAAATAATGAACTGCACCAACCAATGTGCGAAGCCAATGATGCAAGCTGCTCTGAAGCTTTTGTTGTGCAGACTGATGCCTCTGTTGTTGTCCTTTGCTCTGTTCGCATACCAAGGCCCTATACAATTAAGCAAGCTTACAACTATGGTCAGCTGATCATTCTCAGATGGCCCGTTCTGGTCCCTCCGCCTAATGCCTTTGGTCCTCAGTTTGACTATCATGTTGAGCATAGGCCTCTGATCCAGAAACCAAAGCCAAGACTGCCAAGGTTCCAGAGTGCCACCTCTGAGGGTCCTTCAATGCAAATGGCTTCAAAGCCCACAACACCTTCTTTGATAGAGCAAGAACCCTACTCAAGGCCAAGAATATCATCGGATCGTTTACGGAGCTATCAACGGTGAAGCTATTACTCCTGCGTTACTGTATGATCAAGGCGCATTTTCCCTCATATCGCCTCGACCTTTGAAGCCATTGCAGGATTGCCATGCTTGGAAGAAGCACTTATTGCTTTCGTGATGCAGATCTGCTCGACTTTGTGACGGACAAAGAACAACTGGAATGAGGAACTTTCGCTTCAATTCTATGCTACCCTCCACATTAGCGGCTACTACTGAGGATACAAAGACATGGGTTCTCGAGTGGATGATAGGAAATGTTCATCATGAAGCAAAAGCTCTTGCGTCATTGAGCTTCTTGGCCTACCCACTCCGGAGAGCTGTTCGAACACGATTGTCAACTCCACCGCAATGCACTGGAGAGCATCTTCCACAAGCCAGAGCCCAACATGAGTCAGATGTTGAGCATGATGAAGCCTTTGCCAGCTGACGCTGAATACCCAAAGGTGTTCTTGGTTGATGACCTTGATTATCTGCCTCGAACAATATATCACATCATCAGGCGAACTCTATGGCCTATCAAAGGGCATTCATCATCTGCAAAACTTGAAGGAGCCATGAAGACATTGGTCTTTTACATCCTCAATGGCATCAGCTTCAATACACAAGAATTCTTCATCCGGCAACTGGCTACGTCTGGTTCTGACCTTTTTGGCCTGAAATTCGATGCTCCATGGGTCATGCGCCTCATCAAGCTACACTCTACTATCAACTATCAGCCCTCTGCTTGTAATCATCGATCTTTCTACGAGAGGTTGATATGTCGATTGAAGCCATATACCTGAGCACTGCCAAGGCGCCTCTTTGTCTTCAAAATGCTGATCACCAAAGCTTCACTCAACCCATGGAAGGAGCCCAGCGTAACAAATCGCCTCACCGTCATAAGCTGAAGCTCTTGAGAGCACAATTGCCCAAAGGCCTAAGAAGTCGCATCCTAAATGACCGAGAACTTCTTGTGGCCTTTGCATCGAAACAAGACTAGCATCACTTTTGGCTCAGCGCGGATGCAAAGCCTCTTGGTGGGCGTCAATTGCATTGAAATCTTGCCACGAGAATGCTTTTGTCACTCACGAGACACATCGGCGATCATGGAAGAGTTTGGCGCTGCTTTCGGTGCTAAGCGAGATCTTCAAGGCGATGGCTTAGCGAAAGATTCAAGTTTGACTCCACTCCTCCATGGAATGCGGTCCTACATCGAACTCCATCCCTTGAAGACTCGACTATTCTTCCTCCGCTGCAGCTGTGAATGCGAGTGAGCGATGATGAAGGCGATGCTACTTCACGCCCCTACTTACGCATGCATCGACCTTGCACCAAGTTAAATCCGTGCGCCAAACAACAATGACAACCTGTTGCTTCACCTACTCCTCATGAGGACACGTAGATGCTCTATGTCTTCAAACCTTTTGGTCCTTCGACAAAGGGGAGAAGCATATGAGTTTGATAGTCTTCAAGCGGGTTCATATGGCGGTTGCTTTATATTTTGCCTAGTGTTTACAACTCTCGCTTTTGATACATTTGGTTCTTTGAGTTGTAACACTTAAACTCGACGATCGTCGCTACTTACTAGCTTTTACGTGATGCGATGATAAATTCCGCATGTGCGATGATAACTTCCGCACTTAGATCATTCTGAGCGTCCATTTTCATTATGCATGTCATTCTCTTAGTTATATCATTTCATGCATGATGAATTATCTTCATAAGTTGAAGAGGATCTCCACAAGTACAACCTGCCATGTGCATTTGCATTCCAAAAGCAAATTACTCATATGCACATCTTGAGGGAGCCTTTGCCACTTATGAAGACAATACCTATCCTTTACAATTTCACATACTTTATCCCGTTGAAAACTTCAACAGTTTGTCATCAATCACCAAAAGGGGAGATTGTAAGTGCATCTAGTGCCACCCCTAGTTGGTTTTGGAGTATTGACGACAAATTTGGTTGAGGACTAATGTGTTTGTGAGAATTGCAGGATAACACAGTAGTGTCCCTCATTGATTCGGTTTACCAACGGAGATGACCCTAAAATGTATGAAGACATTGGCGACAATGGTGGTATGTGAAGATATTCATATTGAAGACTATGACATGAGAAGACATTGAGTGAAGACTATGGGCCTTGAAGACTATGTTGTTTCGTTGTTTCCTTTTCGTCTTTGTTGAGTCATAGGAACCACCATCTTTGTTAAGTGGGGTCCAAGTGAACAAAGTCGAGAATGGTGAAGTGATGCTCAACCCAAATCCTATGTCTTGGCGAAGACAATGAGAGCAAATCTTATCCGAGCTGGATGAGTCACTTTGCTTGTAGCCCAAGTAAAGTTGCCGTGTGTGTTTGAAATCGACCGTTGGAACATGTGTCGGTTCCTTAGTGACCAGGGTCATTTGGACATTTCAGGTCGGGTTGCCTAGTGGCTATAAATAGCCCACCCCTACACCATAAATTGGTGGCTGCTCGGAGTTAGTGCGGCTTTTGTGGTTTGAGAGCAACCCACCTCGAAGCCTTTGAGAGAGAAATCCTTGCGAGGACAAAGCCCAAACACCCGAGCCAAGAGTGTTAGCCATCTTTGAAGTATTTACATCTGCGTGACACGAAGACTTATTACACTTGAGGAATGTGAATCCTCCGGCTGGTTAGGCATCGCGTTACGAGCATCCAAGAGTCATTATGGATCGCGGTGAGCGAAGTCTGTGAAGGTTGAAGTCTACCTTGAAGACTTACGAGTGATTAGGCGAGGCTGTGTGTCCTTAGCTCAAGTGGAATAAGGTGAAGCGCAGTCTTCTGAGTTGAATCTCAGCCTCCCTAACTAGACGTACAGTTGTCACAACAACTGGAACTGGTCCAACAAATCCTATGTCTTCAACAAGTGACCGGTTCTATCCTCTCCCTCCCTTTACTTAGAGTTTGTCTTCGTGAAGTCATTACCTACTTGTCTTACCTGTTTGACTTCATTGCTTGAATACTATCGTTGGTTGGCTTCATACTATCTTCCATCCTGATCCTCACTACTAAGCTGCTATTAGTCTTTGTACTTTCACATTATTGCATACTTGACTATGGTTCGCTTGTTGTAGTTTATCTTCCGCTGCATATCAATTAGGTCATTTCTATTGTTTGTCTTCGAAACTTCCACATTTTGAAGACTTACATAAAAATCGCCTATTCACCCCCCTCTAGTCGATAACTAGCACTTTCAGTACTATATACATGTGGTGTCCAGAACTAGCACCGCGTAGTTCATTTGAATGTAATGAAATCCGTCATGTTTGTGTGAAAATCCGGTATTTTATATGATTTCCTTCGTTGTTTATATGAAATATCAGTTTGTCTACGTGTTTGCGTGAATTTCGTCTGGATGGTTGAGTTGCTGTCATAATGTGTGCGGCTATGGTTGGATGGCGTAATTTGCGGGTTGCCGGTCAATCTGCGGGCGGCTCGGGCGGCGTCGTGGGACAAAAAAACACAGCTCGTGCGAGCTCGTCTCCAACGTGCGCGCTGGAGGATGCATGACACCCGAGCCATTCCTCGTTCATCGGTGGCAAAGGCACGGTGGACAAAAAGTCATAATATTTTGGCTACCGGGAAAGATCAAACAGCCCCTCCCAACAGATTCAAATCCCTCGTTAGCGTGGAATTTTGCCATGTGTTGTTTTCATGGACTAGCGGGATGCCCGTGCATTGCGGAACATCAAGATGCATTTTTACAAACTCCGCATGCATGCAATGGATAATTAATGTCCTCCTTTGCTAGTAGCATGAGGCAAACACCATTAATATTGCATTGATTAGTGTTAGTGGCCTTGTATATCGCAAATTGTAATTTTATAGTGGCCTTGTATATAAAAATGGAGGAGAAATATGAGAGATAAGGTGAGGAGGTGTGGGGGCGTGGTGCCGTGGTGGTGGTGGTGGTGGATGGGTGGAGGCATGGGGATGGATGGCGCACTATGTCTAGGTTTGTATCTCTCTCACACACCCACATAGGTGGGGGCGTGCCTGAAGAGAAGAGGTGCATGCGGCGCACGTACTCCGTCTCTTTCCCAACCACACCAGCGGGTACAGTGGAGCTCATTTACTGTCTGAAAAAGGCAGCCACGTGGTAATTTGTCACGTGTCTTGGTTGTCCACTTGGTGGAGGAGGATCGTCTACCACGGGTGAACAAACAAATTGCGACTTGACACATTATGTTAAACTAAAAAGAGGCAAATCATGTGGGGCCTACCTTAGAGGCAAGGCTCTATACCTTTGGAGTACTTTTGATGTGTCCCGTCAACTCATTGAGCGAGGAGAAACTTGCTTAATCGCTGTCTCCCCATGCAGGCGCGGTGGCTCATGAGGATGAGGTGAAGCTTACTACTCTTTATGCGCCTTTATGCCCGCTCCCTCGCCCGCAGCTTGCGGTGGCTCATGACATGAGGAGAAAATTTTACTACTCCTCCATTTACTCCTCGTCCCTACTACGTACTTTGGTTAGTACTCCCTCTATTTACTTATACAAGGCCACTATAAAAATACATTTGCATCTATACAAGGCCACAAATAGTAATCGAGACAAAAGTTACTACACCCTCCTTTACAGTTTATGGCTCAATTTCAAAATCTCTCCAACCAAGGTGAGCGGTGAGTGGTGAATTAATTTAAGTAGTTTGCACAAGTAATTAGTACACTCGTTTTTCTCAAGTTATGTTTACGAGGCATTAATTAGAGCGAATGCATGAATGACCACTAAATTTCCATGAACTTGTACATGCATTGGTTAGTTTCCTCTTGACCTTTGCTTGCGTCGGGTGATCTAGCACCTCGACATCCAACATGTAATGGTACTACTACTAGGTATAGTAGAATTGAGACTTATCAAGCGGAAAAAGCGAATGCTTTTAGATGAGCCCTATAAACCCTAGTGAGTGCGTACTCCGTAAAACAGATTTTTCCAAAACTAAGTCGCTCCCTTTCATGAATTCTGTAGTATACTCCTCGTCGGCGCTCCCTTTCATGAATTCTGTACTTCTTATGCCGACATGTGGGACATATAACAACGGTCAGCGTGTCAAGCACCAAATAACGGTCTGAGAATAGCAGGGGGGACGCACTCCACTCGTACCGGCCCAGTAGTAGTAATGACCAATGAGATGTCAAATCACAATGCCGCACCTTCCCAGACAGACGAAGCAACCATTATTTCACACTTCAGTTCGCCATCATCTCAAACCACGTACTAGTATTGCTTATGCCTCAAGAGGGACACGCGCATCGCCTTGGTACATCATGACACGTGGGACCGCATGACAGGCCATGCTCCCCCGCCGATCGCTCGGTAAAATCACCTCATTTTTACTATACTTCCTCCGTATCAGTTTACTACATGGCATGCCGTCGTTCTAGGTTGAGAATTTAGCGGCTATATATGTGATGAACAGTACTCTAGCCTTTTAAAAATGTATACTTTTGTGCAGTAGTATTATCGATGGATTAGCCATGGAGCAAAATTGAAATTAAAAAAGGTGGTACATATAGAGGCGCTAAATGCAAATTATGCATATAGTACTATTAAAAAAGCTAGTGCGTGCTTAATTGGGGTGCTAAATTATTAAAGAAATACTAGTAGTATGTACATCTTGAAGAGTTAAAAACGAGAAGAAACATAACATAGTTACATTGGGGCTCAGCACAACACACCCCTCAAATTAAACTAAGCACACCTGAAATTAAACTATGCAACTAATCCGGTGAACCTTTGCATTAGAAGTTTAGAACCACCATGAGCAGCGACACGCCACCTTACTCGAGTCCTCGTCCACGTCCTCGACTTAGTCCTTGTCCCTCTTCCTCTTGGCGATACTTCTTTGCTTGAACCGCACACTTGGCTGTTGCTCTTCATCCAACCCTTGTAGTTATTGAAACAAAGGTAGCCATCCATTGCAGCGTAGTGGATGTGGTCTATATCTAGTACATTCGCTGCCATGCATGGCGATGAAAGCGTGTAATGAGGTTTCTCCGGTTTGATGCGAAGGATGAACCATTGCTCTGCCGGTCAGCATTGAAGGCTGGCGAGAGGCACCGACCGATTCTTACGGGCGTCGAAGGGTTGCCTACAGCGAGGCCTATCAACCCAGGACTTCTTCGTCGTTCTTAAAGTCTCTGATGTGAGTTTCACTGTTTTGTCCTTGAGGAAGTTCTTAAAATCCTGGCACTCAAGCGTCGGCATGGCATATGTGGTAGACCAAGCAAGCGTTGTGTCGCAAACCTGGATCACGGCGGGCTTCTTCCTCTCTTAGTCCTTTAGATCCTTCTCTCGTCCCATGGTGTGGTGTACTCAACATCTAGCCAGCGACCCACTCATCATGTGAGTTTTGAACATGCGTCTGAAGCGAAAGGCATCCTTTCACCGTCAGCGGAAATGCAGGCGTAGATGACGTCGAACTCATCGCCGGTGATGGTTCTAACCTTGTACTCACCGCCCGATCGGGGAGATTTGGGGCGCCATGGATTTGGGAGGAGGTTAGGATTAGTGGAACTGCAGTAATGTGAATGGGCGGGGCGACTAAGGCGAACCGCCATAGTATTAAAGGGCGTGCGGGGATGAGTAGGAAGCGAACTGCCGGCGTCGAGCGAGCAGCAGGGTAGTGGCTTTCCATTCTCCCATGATCTGAGGCTTCCAAGAGCCCTTGGATCTGAGATCGAATGGTTGCATGGCGTGATTCTAGACCTATGGGTGAATATCCTATCACGGAGGTTGTTACGCAAATTTTCAGCAACTTAGCATGCGACCGTTTGATCTCAGATCCAAGGGCTGCCGGACTTTGTATCATAGTCGCGCCTACCACGACCGTCGCGTCGCTCAGCGGTCGCGCCCTTGGAGATTTAACACGGTGCGTTAGGCTATCGATGTTGGCATGTCATACATAGTCATCCTTAGTCACTCATACTACAACAAGGTTGGCTATTAGGTTGGCTATAAGTGTATTTTTTACTCCTCTCTATCTCTTTCTTCCTACTCCCTCGTCCCATAATATAAGAGCGTTTTTGACACTAGTGTAGTGTCGGCGTTCTTTATAATAGGACACATGAAATACTAGTATTTATTGCATTTGCCAAGGGTGACCTCTTCCAATGAAATGGTGTTGCTAAGTTTGCTTCATTTAATTAGCTATAGACTCAAAATTGTCTTTTCACCTAGGTACGTGCTTAGCACCGTTTCTTCCTTGGGTCACCAAACTAGTCTCTCTCTTCTTGATTAACTTTCCACATCAGACTTTATGCCTATGTGGCAAGCTTAAGCACCTGTAGGAGCAAGTACAATAGTGCGCTTTACATGGCATTTTTGCATATGTGGAGGAAAGAGAGGCAAGGAAAAAGTGGAGAAGTGGGCTCTCAGGCTGGTCATTGTGGGGAGTAACTTAGACTAGTGTCATATGCATGACACTAGTCTAAGTTACTACCTTCATAATGCAAAATAACATGATAGTAGTATCATAGATGGCTTCATTTATTAGCTTGTAGACTCATCTTGTCTTGGGAGCGCTATGTTCTGATAACATATTATGTTACCACCTCACATTAAATACTTGCCACATAAGCAAAAATTTCTTGGAGTGTGCTATGTTACTAGCTAAGTTACTCCCACTATGACTAGCCTCATGCAAGAGCCAGCCTCTACTACTACATGGTGGAGTATTGGGAGAGGCACATGTATGGAGGTGGTCAGGAATCAGGAGACTCACGCCGGTCGTAGCGCCCATGATTAAAATGATAATGGCAAGTCAAATCACAGGGCCCCACCTGTCCGTGATAACTTCATTTGTCAAATCATACAACCCTACGTTTGCAGCAGCCTACTCCCTCGTCTTCTCGCGTCTCTGTCGAACCGAGTAGGCGGAACTGCCCTGCCTACCGCGCACGAAAAGCCCCGCCCTCGACTTTTAAATACAACTACTCCCTCCGTCTAGGTGAGTAAGTCATCTTACGAAAACCAAATAATCCCAAAATACTAAGGCGCGGTGCATTAACTTCTACCTCGTTTCTTGTTTCTTCACATATCAACCAATAAGAATCCAATGATATACTTTTTGTGACATAGTAACTCATATTTAGTTAGTCAAATGGATGACCTAGAACTACGTGCAGGCCCTATAAACCGAGACGCCCACAAATAAAAAACCGAGATGGAGAGGGTAGTTCATACGTATCTTTTTAGATCAATATAGTCACGATTCACCAAGGAGCAAAACCAAGTGGTAGGCGCTCTGTCGTGTTGGCATAACAACTCAAGCGAGGGCGATCCGCTGCGCAATGGCGACACATAACAGGACCCCTTTTGGCGGACCGTGGCTCATCCACCGTCTTGTTCCACGTCACGATGCACCAAATCACAGATTGAACAGCGGTTGGAATTGGGGCACCCGATCGTAGCACATGATAGTAGAAAATGGCGATGATGGGTCAAATCACAAAGCCCCACCTTTCCGCATTAATTTGGACGGACGAAGCAACCATCATTTCACTCTAGCGCGCAAGAGCATAAAGAAAAGAAAACAATGATGCGTCGGCAGCTACCTAGGGCAACCAGGGTGGGGTCTCCCTCTGAGATCCTTTTTTTTGAAAGCGCCTCCACTACAAATCGGCTTCTCCCTCGTCCTCTTGGAAGAAAACCGATGATGAGTCGGCGGTAGGGTTTGTAGGAGTACTACAGCGTGCGGGGCCATGTCGTAGTAAGCGGGTTAGTCGGCGCCTTAAATATGTGTGGGCGCTTGGTTTTATGGGAGCGAGGCAGCATTTTGGGTTCGGGGACGGTGGAGATATAACATGTACAAAAATTGTGGGCGTAGATTAAACCGAAAGGCAATGATGCATGGGCCTGCATTTTGATATACCGGGGCCGTGTGAAATTTGCTACTCTACTCAAAACTAGTAAGGTACACATGTATTGAGCATGAGATTTGAAACCAAATTATGAATAAATACACACTATAGCATGTAAAGCTTTGAGTCATATATGCATGATGTAGATGTTCGTTTAGTTCTTATAGTTCATCTCATTCAAAATCAATTAGTTTTATAAATATGTTAAGATTCATGGGGTTGTGCATTGTAAATCATAAAGTAAAAAACAAATAATGGCAATTCATTTAGAAAAAATAATCAATTATGATCTGAAGATTCTAGAACAAAGGAGAAGTGCTTGTGTTTTGAGGTTTGTGCATTATGCTTAAGTTCAACCATGGAGTCTTCTAAATTGTACATGTGGCAGATCTGGTGGAATGTTGATGATACTAACGGCCGATGGTGCTCGGTTGCCCATCTACTGCCTTTGTCGGGTTAGCTTCATCCAGCGACCATCTTTCAAAGTTATTGGCACACTATATAGTTCTTGTGCCATAGTTACATGTTTTGGAAAAAAGCTACTAGTGGGTTGTACTATCTATTTAGGAATAGAAGATGTATACATGGAAGTTGTAGGGAAAGAGATGACATGGAGGATCTCAATTCCTATAGTAGGGATTGGAAAAGAGATGTCATTTGGTTCACATCATAGGAACTTTTCTATTGAATCTAGAGATGACATGTATCTCAAGTCCTATGAGGAGGGATTAGTAAAGAGATGTAATTTGGTTCATATCATAGGAACTTTTCTATTGAATATACACTAATGTTTATTTTCCTTTGAAATTAAGGGAGTATAGGAATCCATTCATATGAACCAAGTGGCTCTGAAGCTATAGAAATGATATCATGTTTATTTCCTTTGAAATGTAGAGTATATGAATCTATTCCTATGAACCAATTGGCTCTAAAGGAAAAAATCCTATAAAAATCATATCATATAGAGTTCCTATGATATTCCTCGACACTAAAGGATGGTTGAAATTGCTGCGGGTGATCGATGGTCTTTCTTTGTAGACTCCTCCTTTGTCGGCGTTACAGGAGCAGGGGTACCCAGACTTGCACTGCGGCATGGCTCAAGGGTGGCCAGTCGGCCCATCTTCATCGACAAAAGCTCAAGACCCTCATGAGGGCCAAGCCTCATGAGGCGGACGACAGGAAGCTTCCTCGGGCACGGCCTCTTGGGCTGGCTCGCGAGGCGGAGAGATCAGGAGGGTACCTCACGAGGTGCCCATGGCATAAGCCGTGGCGACCAAGTGTCACGACCGGTTTTCAATAAAAATATTTATTGAGAAGCCGATCTTTTAATTCGATGTGAGGAAAATCCTCCATACTAGTAGACAAAACCTTGATACAATAAGCGGTAGCATTTAATATATTACAGAATTGAGCTGAGGTTTCTCAACAAATTATTACAAGCACACCAATAATTATACATAGTGGCGGATATGACACGGTGGAGTGGTGGCATACTCTTGACTCGAGGTAAAGTAGTGGAATAACACGATGGAGTGGATAATATGACTCCTACTGGCGGCTCATCGGCGTCGTGGTGAGCTCGATGAATTTATTTGGGTAGCGAGCGGATATAACACGATGACTAATCCGAGAGTGCATGAGACTGGTGGGATTCCTCTAGGCGCGGACTCGCTATCGAACTCTTCATCCATGAGATCGCAAGCCGTCGACATCGGCCAAATCAACAAGCCAGGTCGATACTTTGAATGTACTTCATAAGACAGTTCGGACAAAGATATAACAAATGCATGCGTGAATCGTCATGAGTAATTTAACAATGCACAATCAAATCAGTATAACAAGGTAAGTGAAAAGGGAATCAGCGGTAGTCGCTCGAAAACCCAATGAAATAAGCTGAAAACCGATCGGAATTATGCGGCGACACCTCGAAGGGTGAACAAATAAGTAAAGCATGCGCGATCGAGGCGTCTAGGAGACACCTCATAAAGGGCTTATCTTGAAAGAAAAGACATGCGTGCCATAGTCGGATGTCGGAGAGACATCACGAAAGGGCTTATATCAAAAGTAAATGAATAACAATGCCACGATCGGACGTCGGCGACATCGCGAAAGGGCTTATATCAAAACTAAATAAACAACAATGCCACGATCGGACGTCGGCGACATCATAAAAAGGATTATATCAAAAGTAAATAGACAACAATGCCACGATCGGACGTCGGCGACATCGCGAAAGGGCTTATATCAAGAGTAAGTAAATAACAATGCCACCGTCGGACGTCTGGCGACATCGCGAAAGGGCTTATACTTCATTATTCATAACTTACAAGAAATTGTGCTCACAGGAAAATATTCATCACATGATAGTAAACGGGTTAGTCCATCCACAGGAAATAAACATTTAACACTCATGTGGTTCTCAGGAGTTTCTTTCACCGGGACTGACATTTGAAAAGATATGATGAACACAACACTTGGACCTGGATAAGATGAGTTCGAGGATTATTGACTCTGCAGAGTTTGTACTAAATTATCCACAGCCAACGGATTTCCGTATCACGAAGGACTAGTTCCGTTCACGGTATTTTGGAGGAAACACAGCTAACAGTACACCCATCCCACCTTACGTTGCGGGAATCACCTAGACAGCATTCAAGAAAAACTTTGAGGCGGGAGATCACGATCTCGAATAGCATGGGATCAAATTTATATCTGGCAGCGCTCTAAGGGTGCCCCCTCTCGGTCCCAACCGGAAACACCCATGCCCCTGACGGATGATAGGCTTTAATCCAGGGCCATGGAACCCTCATCGACCTCTCGATTTGGTGTGTACGAAGCGGTTTGCAACTTACTAAGCCGTATACCTTGCGGAAAGCATGTGGTATACGGAAGGAAAAGCAGGCAGGAGCTGGAATGATTCATGTTGACCTTTGGGTCAAACAATCGGCATAAGGCGGCATGCTACAACACTGCCATCTTACCCATTCTCATGCTAACTCATGGCCATGCAAACTCATTTCCATCAACTCATGGATTTCCGAAACTCACTTGCCTCAACTTTTTACGTCATATAACTTTCATCGAGATGCTCATGAACATGCCATGAGACTAATTAATACAAACATGCCCAAATACTCATCATATCAAAAGTTCAAACATGCTTTCCTGGTTCAGAGTAGTCGGGGCCTAGCTCGGTGAAGTTCGTGGTTCCGTCACCTCCTTCGGTATCTATGGTATACAAAAATACACGCACTAACGTAAATACCATGGGGTGCACAAAAATATTCCAAATATTTTTTTTCAAATAAATCTTATAAAAAACTAGACAAAATTTTGAAGAGGACAGAAAAAGAATCACTCAAAATCCTTTTACATTTAAAAGTTATAAGAGTTTTGGTCAAGGACCTCTCTATAATAAACAGAAAACTCTCGGGGCCTAGCAAAAAGTCGAAAGCGATTCAGATTAGAAAGCGCATTTGCGAATCGCTTTGAAGCAGTTCGAAAAAAGAATAGAGAGGCTGACAGGCGGGTCCCAACCGTCGAGTTTGAATATTCAAAAAGCGATAGAGCTCGTCGGCGCCGAAACTGCAGTGGTCCGGCGGCGATCCACAATGACGAGGGATCGGGGTACCTCTGTGATCAGCGCACCCTTCGCGTCGGTGGGTGGTGGTGGTGGTCGCGGCGAGCACCACGTCGGCAGCGACCCTTGCTCCGGCCGGCGGTGGTTGGAAGTCGTGGGTCTCGTCGGAGAGAGTTCTTTGAGGCCAAATTGGAGTGGGGTTAGTCTCCTAGAGGTGCCATGAGGCTACGGGCAAGTCTAGGCGATGGAGAAGCTGTCACGGAGAACGCTGCGGAGCCAAGCGGACGGAGGTGGCGGAGTTGAAAGAAGGGCCCTCGAGGCTCTTCCGGTGGCTGGCGAGTGCGGTGAGGTGGTGGAGGTGTCGGGGTCGAGGCCAGCTCGGGCGCTATTATAGCGGCCAGGCGGTTGCCGATAAAGGTTAAGTCCGCGGCGATTCTGGCGGTCTTGTGGCTGGGCGGTTGGTTTAGGAGCTTGAGCATCGACTAGGCGAACGCGATTCCATCCGGTGCCTAACTCAGCAAGGTAAGGCGATTCGGCCTGTCCCTAGGAGCAACCGTGCGGTATGTCGGCGGAAGAGGCGTGGCCTGTGCGTGCGAACCCGCAGCGATGGTGTTACATCGTCTTGGCAAGGGAGGCGGCCCCGCGGAGCTCCAGTGGCGTGGGCGGTGCGAGCAGCGTTGTGCGCGAGGTGCCTCTGTTGGCGCCACAGGAGGTCCCGGCCCGCGGAAAACGCCGGCGCAGAGCAGGCCATGGTGCCACCGGCGCCGAGAACCAACCAAGTGCTCGTGCGGCACTCTGGACAGGGAGGAGGAGCCATGCGCCAGCGCGTCAAGCGCCTGATTGACAGGTGACCAGCCTCGTGAAACTGAATTCTTGAAACTCTGAATCCCTCTGAAAGCATAAAGTGGCGGTCAGGCTAGGTGTTGACGAGAATGATTTTGGTATGTGGGGATTTTTCCTTGAGCTGATTTTTGGTGGAGTGACTTCTCATTGCAACTGGAGGTTGCCTGAATTTTGGTGGAATTTTTGGAGAAGAGGAGATATAAATTTCACCAAATTTGACAAATCTGGTCCAAACTTGCAGAAGCTGAAACTTGAAAATTTTGGAAAGAAGAAGAGTGGATCTTGATGGTTCTAGGTTGTGGGTGCTAGGGACTATCCAGAGGAGTTGATTTGAGATCAAGGTTCAAAGGCATTAAGGTACTTGCTTTGCAAATCACCTAGGCTCAAAAATATGGACAAAATTGTTTTGGGCAAAGAAATAAATGTAATAAAAATCCAAAAATGAGTTGGGCTTGTTGGGTCAGAATATTTGGATTGTCCCAAAGTGCAAGGAGGGTTTTGGGAAGATTTACCACAAGAGGCAAGATAAAACCATGGGTGGTTTTAAAATAAAGAAGAACCAAAACTCCTAGGGTTTTCTTCTAAAGAAAATAAATCCCAAAAATAAATTTGAGAAGGGAGAATCAGAGGAAAGGGTTTTAATAACCAAACACGAGTTGAAGAAGATGCCAAAATTAAATCCTTTGCCAAAGGGAAATTTTTGAGAGAGAGATTTTGGAAAGGTTTAAATGACCTCCTTCAAAACCAACAAAGTTTTTGTTGAAAACCAAACAAAATTTTTGGAGTGTCACAACACCTACCCCCTTAGGAAAAATCTCGTCCCCGAGATTTCAGCTGATTCTCAAATAAGTGTGGGTGCTCTGTCCGAAGAAAATCCTCTCTTTCCCAAGTGGCTTCACTCTCGGTGTGGTTGCTTCACTGAATTTTAAAGAACTTGATGGTTTTCTGTCGGGTCCTCCTTTCAGACTCCTCCAAGATTTTTATTGGATGCTCTCGATATGTGAGGTATGGCTGCACGTCAATGTTTTCATGGGATACCTGCTTCTCTGGGTTGCTCACGCACTTCCTCAGTTGCGAGACGTGGAACACGTCATGGACGTCGGATAAATCTTGAGTAAGTCTAGCTGGTAGGCTACCGTGCCTCTCCGTGCCACTATGCATAATGGTCCGATGAATCTTGGTGCCAGCTTCCCTTTAATCTTGAATCGATGCAGGCCTCTCATAGGGGATACTCGTAGGTACACAAACTCACGGGTTCAAAGCTGATTCCCGATGTTTTTGATCGTAATAACTCTTACATCGACTTTGGGCTGTCTTGAGTGATCCTAATCACCTTAACTATATCTTCAGCCTCCTTGAGCATATGCGGGCGAAGATATGGCTGTCTCGGTTCGACCAATTTAGCGAGTGCGACATCTCTGCCCGTCTGAGCCTCAAATGGTGCCATTTGCAGGCTGGCTTGATAACTGTTGTTATATCACGAACTCTGCGTATGGTAAGCTCTCTTCCCAACTGGTCCCATAGGTGAGGACACATGCTCTCGGCATGTCTTCTAGAATCTGGTTTCTGGCGTTCGGTTTGTCCATCATGCAGGGGTGGTATGCGGTCTTGAGCATGGTTGGGTTCGAGCTTGTTGTAAGTGATCCCAAAATCGGGAGGCGATTGAGTGCCTCTGTCGATATTATTTTCTTTGGGACTCCGTGTAAGCGGCGATCGGGAAAGATAAAGCCTAGCAAGCTTGAGTGGTGTGGGTTGTCTTCACGGGGATGAAGTGTGCTACTTTAGTCGATCTATCGGTGATGACCCAAATGGCATTATTTCCGTGCGTGACCGAGGTAGCCCAACAATAAAATCCATTCCAATCTCGTCCCATTTCCACTCGGTTATTTTATTTGGCTGTAAAAGTCCGGCGGTTTACGGTGCTTTCGGCCTTGATCGTTGACAAGAGTCACAACATGCGATGAGCGTGGCTATGTCCCTTTTTAGACCGTGCCACCAATATTTTCCTGAATATCCTTGTACATTTTGTCCCTCGGGATGTATCGAATCTGAGG
Source organism: Aegilops longissima (assembly GCA_021605205.1). Classification (NCBI taxonomy): domain Eukaryota; kingdom Viridiplantae; phylum Streptophyta; class Magnoliopsida; order Poales; family Poaceae; genus Aegilops; species Aegilops longissima. Next base: position 19,388 of record JAHIAM010003919.1, read on the forward strand.
CGGTGTGGCCTTCAGCTAAGATCTGTTGTTTAAGGTCCTTGATATTTGATGCATAAAGTCTATCTCCGTACCACAATATTCCTGCTTATTGATAATGAACTACGGGGCCTTGCCCAAACTCACTTTCCGTTTAATGCCTTCAATCTTTGGGGTGTCCATCTTGAGCCTTTTGTCGTTTCCATCAGGGTAGGCTGTATTTCTAAATTTGATCGCTGCCTTTGGTGACTACCGACAAGTTGAGTTTAGCAAACTCTGCGAAATTCAGGTCTCGAGGTTTGGCGGGCTGTCGTCGTTTGGGCTAGGGTTCCGACTTAGGCGTCTCCCACTACATTTGCTTTTCTGGATGGTAGTGGATTCCAACGTCATAATCCTTCATAGTTCCAACCAGCGTCGTTGCCATAAATTCAATTCGGTTGTGTGAAAATATACTTGAGGCTCTTATGGTCGTGTATATCTCTAGCGATTTCCAAGTAAAAAGTGTCTCCATTCTTTGAGTGCATGAATAACTGCTGCTAACTCCAGGTCATGAGTAGGATAATTTTCCTCATGCTTGTGAAGTTGTGCGGAGACATATCGACTACCTTGCCTTCTTGCATCAACACGCATCCGAGGCCCTTCGGGATCGTCTGTCTACCTCAAAATTCTTGTGTATATACGGCACAATTAATACTAGTGATGTTGTTAATTTCCTTTTAATTCTTGGAAACTTTTCTATAAGCTTCCGTCCATTCAAACTTCTTGTCTTTCTTGAGTAGCTCGTCATTGGCTATGCTATGGTGGAGAATCCTTCAATAAATCTTGGTAGTATCCTGCCATTCCCAAGAAACTTAAATGCGCCCGTTCTATTTGGATGGTGGCTTCCAGCCAAATCTGCCTTGACTTTCGGGTCTCTGACAATACATTCTTAGGTTAATCGTGGCCCAGAAAACCTACTTGCGTTAGCCACAATTCACACTTCCTGAATTTAGCGTACAATTGATGTTTCTGAGTTCCCTAGTAAAATTCGGAGATGTTCAGCGTGCTCTTACGGTGTCTTGGGTATACGAGAATATCGTCGATAAATACCACAACAAACTTGTCCATAAACTTCATAAATACTTTGTTCATGAGGTGAACAAAATATCGAGGCATTCGTTAGCCGAATGGCATTACGGTGAACTCATACAATCCGTATCTGGAGGTAAAAGCCGTCTTGGGAATATCTTCGGTTCGCACCTTTAGTTGATGGTATCCCGACCTCAAGTCAATTTTTTAGAATACTTTGGCCTGAGCGAGCTGATCAAATAAATCATTTATCCGTGGCATCGGATATTTGTTCTTGATTGTGACCATATTAAGCGCTCGATAGTCTATGCACAATCTCAGTGTTCCATCCTTCTTTTTGGCAAATAAAATTGGTGAACCCCAGGGTGAGGAGCTGGCTCGTATATAACCTTTGTCTAGTAATTCCTTTATTTGCTTCTTCAGTTCTACCAATTCGGATGGTGCCATTCTGTATGGTTTCTTGTATATGGGGGCGGTTCCTGGTGCTAGCTCAATGCTGAATTCTATCTCTCGGTCTGGTGGCATGCCTGGTAGTTCTTTGGGAAATACGTCTGGAAATTCACACACTACTGGAACCTTGCTTAATTCATAAATATCCACCTTGTTCAATCTTTGTTGCCGGGATATTTTTCTTTCTTTGGCTGAAACTTTTATGGTCTTCCCGTGGTGGTGGGTGAGAATCACGGTCCGGTTGAAGCAGTCAATAAAACCTTTGTTGGTGGTTAACCAATCCATCCCTAAGATGACATCCAGTCCTTTATTTTCCAACATGATAAGATTGTCGTGAAACTTCAACCCTTCAAACTCAATAATCACTCCTTGGCAATAACTCTGGGTAACTTTCTTAATCCCAGGGGACTTGACGATCATAGATTTTTCCAAGGTAAGCATCGAAAAATTATTTTGCAAGGCAAAACTTTTCGAAATGAATGAGTGAGAAGCTCCAGAATCAAACAAAACCATGGCAGGTATTGTGTTGACGGAAGCGTGCGAGTCACGATATCTGGGGCGTTATGTGCTTCCTCTTTGGTCACGTGGTTGGATGACCCTTCTGTGGTTGTTATTTGGGTTGAAATTGTTGCGCTTTGGCGTCGAATTATTTCCTCCGTTGCTCGGCTTTGGGGTCGAGTTCCTTGGCAGGGCCTTTGCTTGGCATAGTGCCCTTCTTCTCCTAGCGTAGCAAGTAACACCTTAGCGGTATGTGAACTCCTTGTCCCTTGCATGGAAATTCTTGATTGGGCGTGAGGCGTTTGTCGTGGGTTTGGGTGTCAACCATTACGAGCGTCTGTCTTGCTGCGGTGGTTGCGAGCATGATTAGTCTGGTCCCTTATTAAACTGCGGAAATCTTCAAGCTCGTCTCTCATTTTCCAAAGTAATGGCCTTATCCACCAGCGTCTTAAAGTCCGGGAAGGTGTGCACAACCAAGCTGGCATTTAAGCGCGGGCGTCGAACGATCTAGGAATTTTCCATCTTCTTGCTTTCGGACATCGCTCCTCGTTGGCGTGGCGAGACAACGAGTAAACTGGCTGTTGTATTACGACACTTGTCATTGTCCTTTGCTTGAGGTCATCAAATTCTCTCTTTTGATCTTCATAAGACTCTTAGGAATATGTGCCCCACAAAACCTTCTTTGAACTCCTCCAGGTTATATTATTTTCGTTGGGGTGCATGTGTAGGAAATTTTCCCACCACGATGTGGCTGCTCCGGTGAGTAGTGCGGTGCATATAGTACTTTCTCAAGATCTGAACACTGGGCAATAATTAACTTTCTTTCCATGTCTGAAGCTAGTCCTCGGCTTCAAGAGGTTTGTCGGTGTGAGAAAATGTTTGGGGACCGTCTTACGTAGCTCGGATAACTTTGATTGCTGCTGATACTGTCACGGTGATTTCCCATATTGATGACTTGGTTCATCATCTCGATGTTTTGCTGACTTTGCTCATAAAGGCGGCACATTTGGGAAAGTGTTGTTTCAACATCTGTTGACTTGACTGCCCTGTGTGAAATTGTTGCTGGGTTGTGTGCCATAATTTTGCTCTGGCGGAGTTGGCATGGAGTCGTCAAGGGCGAGACATTGTTCACTCTGGGGATATATTTTGTAAAACTCATAAGAAAAGAAATTGAGTCATAAAAGTCAATAAATTCATGAAGATGGAAAAAGTCTCAAATGCTCCAAGATTTTCCAAGAGAATAAGCGTTTGCATACGGAGAAGGACTGCTCATTACGTATCTTACATAGCAGTAATTATACAATACATCACTCGAGGATATGCGTACATATTCTGACATGTTATTAGGCTAGTGCACTCCTCCGGTTCCTACATGATGCATAAACAAGCTACTTCTCACAGCCTATGTACATATAAACATATCGCTGAAATCGGTTTTACATCGCATGGCGCTAAGCATACTCGATCGGAGATGGTAAGGATTTCCCTTGGCCTGCCGAGGTGAAGCTTGATGAGGCTGGGGACTCAACCTCCTCTTGATAATAGGCTCAGGCGTGAAGTGCAGCGCTGAGTTGGTGGAGCAGGCGCCCTATGTGGGACAACACGAACATGGCGGGCGCAAGGGGTGGTGCTGAGCAGCTGGAGTAGGCGCAATGACATGGTTGAACTCCTCGGTGGTAGGCGAGGCTGACGAGTAGTGGCGAGGCGATGGGAGCAAAGATCGCGATGTGAGGCGAAAGTCGATGGCGGTGCGGTCTTGAGGAGCTCCCTCTGTTGGCGGAACAACCATGTCTTGAGTCCATGCGGTGACCACAAAGTCGTCCACCAGGTTGTCGAGCTGCCTCCAAAGCCGGAGATACTCGATAAGCATCTCAAAAGCCTCGTCTCGTTCTCCTCTGGGGCAAGAGAGCAGCGTAGTGGCAGGTGTATGTACGTGACATGGAAGGTAGCGGTAACGGCGAGTCTTCATCGAAGGAAGGATATCCACGAGGCGAGCTATCGCCTCATGGGCTGCCATCTGCGGTGCATGCTTCTCCATAGGCATGGCTCTCCCCAAGAACCGGAAGCGCTCAACTCGCCCTCCCTTGAATTGCACATGACCTGGTGCATGGTTAGGCGGTCATTGACCTTGTCTTTGGGAGAGTGAAAAGCTGGGCGCACAAATGGCCCCATCGCGACTTGGGCGATGAAGGAGAGAAGCAGCGAACCCATCGGGCATGTTGGCGAACATCTATGACTTCATAATCATTGCTAGCCATCTACAAAAGTAGGCAAAAATTCTGAGTGGTCAAATCATAAATTTATCTTGTATGTCGAAATTGACTACATTTGTAAAAAATAGCTCTAATATGTTAATAACCGATTAGCGATCGCACCTAGTGGCTTCTCTGATCAGCTGGCTCTGGTACCAAGCTTGTCACGACGGTTTTCCAATAAAAATATTTATTGAAAACCGATCTTTTAATTCGGTGTGAGGAAAATCCTCCATCTTGGTAGACAAAACCTTGATACAATAAGCGGTAGCATTTAATATATTACAGAATTCGAGCTGAGGTTGCTCAACAAATTATTACAAACACGCCAATAATTATACATAGTGGCGGATATGACCTGATGGAGTGGTGGCATACTCTTGACTCAAGGTAAAGTAGTCGAATAACACGGTGGAGTGGATAATATGACTCCTACAGCGGCAGCTCATCGGCGTCGAGGTGAGGCTCGATGAATTTATTTGGGTAGCGAGCGGATATAACACGATGACTAATCCGAGGGTCGCCGCGAGACTATTGGGATTCCTCTAGGCGTCGGACTCGCTATCAAACTCTTCATCCATGAGATCGCCTTCGTCATCATCGGCCAAATCAACAAGCCAGGTGAGTACTTTGAAAGTACTCGCAAGACAGTTCGGACAAAAGATATAACAAATGCATGCGTGAATGCGTCATGAGTAATTTAACAATGCACAATCAAATCAGTATAACAAGGTAAGTGAAAAGGGAATCGGCGGTAGTCCGCTCGAATACCCAATGAAATAAACTGAAAACCGATCGGGTGTTTGAAGCGACACCTCGAAGGGTGAACAAATAAGTAAAGCATGCAGCGATCGAGGCGTCTAGCGACACCTCATAAAGGGCTTATCTTTGAAGGAAAAGACATCGTGCCCGCGATCGGATGTCGGGCGACATCACGAAAGGGCTTATATCAAAAGTAAATGAATAACAATGCCACGATCGGACGTCGGCGACATCGCGAAAGGGCTTATATCAAAAGTAAATAGACAACAATGCCACGATCGGACGTCGGCGACATCGCGAAAGGGCTTATATCAAGAGTAAGTAAATAACAATGCCACGATCGGACGTCGGCGACATCGCGAAAGGGCTTATACTTCATTATTCATAACTTACAAGAAATAGTGCTCACAGGAAAATATTCATCACATGAGAGTAAACGGGTTAGTCCATCCACAGGAAATAAACATTTAACACTCATGTGGTTCTCAGGAGTTTCTTTCACAGGGACTGACATTTGACAAGATATGATGAACACAACACTTGGACCTAGATAAGATGATTTCGAGGATTATTGACTCTGTAGAGTTTGTACTAAATTATCCACAGCCAACGGATTTCCGTAGTCACGAAGGACTAGTTCCGTTCTGATATTCGGAGAAACACAGCTAACGGTACACACCATCCCACCTTACATTGCCGGGAATCACCCTAGACAGCGTTCAAGAAAAACATTGAGGCGGGAGATCACAATCTCGAATAGCATGGGATCAAATTTATATCTGTGGCGCTCTAAGGGTACCCCCTCTTGGTCCCAACGGAAACACCCATACCCCTGACGGATGATAGCTTTAATCCAGGGCCATGGAACCCTCATCCGGCCTCTCGATTTGGTGTGTACGAAGCGGTTTGCAACTTACTAAGCCGTATACCTTGCGGAAAGCATGTGGTATACGGAAGGAAAAGCGGGCGGGAGGTGGACTGATTCATGGTGACCTTTGGGTCAAACAATGCGGCATAAGGCGGCATGCTACAACACTGCCATCTTACCCATTCTCATGCCAACTCATGGCCATGCAAACTCATTTCCATCAACTCATGGATTTCCGAAACTCACTTGCCTCAACTTTTTGCGTGATATAACTTTCATCGAGATGCTCATGAACATGCCACGAGACTAATTAATGCAAACTTGCCCAAACACTCATCATATCAAAAGTTCAAATATGCTTGCCTGGTTTGGAGTAGTCGGGGCCTAGCTCGCTGAAGTTCGCGGTTCCGTCACCTCCTTCGGTATCTAGGGTATACAAAAATACACGCACTAACATAAATACCATGGGGTGCACAAAAATATTCCAAATATTTTTTTTCAAATAAATCTTATAAAAAACTAGACAAAATTTTGAAGAGGACAGAAAAACAATCACTCAAAAATCCTTTTCTGTTTAAAAGTTATAAGAGTTTTGGTCCAAGGACCTCTCTATAATGAAACGAAAACTCTTAGGGGCCTAAGCGAGAAAAGTCGAGCGATTCAGATTAGAAAGCGCATTTGCGAGAATCGCTTTCAGAAATGGATTCGAAAAAAAAGAATAGAGGTGTGGTGGGTCCCACCGTCAGTTTGAATATTCAAAAGCGGCGAGCTCGTTGGCGCCCGAGAGCTGCGATGGTGGTGGCGGCGATCACAGCGGCGAGGATCGAGGTACCTCGTGATCAGCGCACCCTTCCGTGTCGGTGGGTGGTGGTGGTGGTCGCCAGCGAGCACCACGTCGGCAACAACCCTTGCTCCGTGAGACGGTGGTTCGGGAAGTCGTGGGTCTCGTCGGAGAGAGTTGGTGGGGCCAAAGCGGAGTGGGGTTAGTCTCCTAGAGGTGCCATGAGGCTGGGCAAGTCTAGAGGCGGTGGAGGAGCTCTCACGGAGAAAAGCTGCCGGGCCAAGCAGACGGAGGTGGCGGAGTTGAGGAAGAAGGGCCCCTCGAGGCTCTTCAAGTGGTGGCGAGAGTCTGGTGAGGTGGTGGAGGTGTGCGGGGTCGAGAGCGAGCTCGGGCGCTATTATAGCCGGCCGAGGCGGTTGCGAAACGTGATAAGTCCGGCGGTTATGGCGGTGCTGTGGCTGGGCGGTTGGTTTAGGACCTTGAGCATCGACTAGGCGAAGCGATTCCATCCGGTGCCTAACTCAGCAAGGTAAAGGCGGTTCGGCTGTCTATGAGGCAACCGTGCGGCATGTCGGCGGCGGAGCGCGCCTGTGCGTGCACAGCCCGCAGCGACAGTGCAGCATCGTCTTGGTAAGGGAGGCAGCCCGCGGAGCTCCCAGTGGCGTGGGCGGTGCGAGCGGCGTTGTGCCGCGAGGTGCCCCTGTTGGCGCCACAGGAGGTCCGGCGCGCGGAAGGCGTCGCGCGAGCGAGCCATGGTGCCCACGAGCGCGAGAACCAGCCAAGTGCTCGTGCGGCACTCGGGCGAGGAGGAGGAGCCATGCGCCTAGCAGCAAGCGCCTGATTGACAGGTGACCAGCCTACAGCGAAACTGAATTCTTGAAACTCTGAATCCCTCGTAAAATGCAAAGTAGCGGTGTAGGCTAGGTGTTCGACGAGAATGATTTTTGGTATGTGGGGATTTTTCCTTGAGCTGATTTTTGGTGGAGTGACTTCTCATTGCAAGCTGGAGGTTGCCTGAATTTTAATTGGAATTTTTGGAGAAGAGGAGATATGGATTTCACCAAATTTGACAAATCTGGTCCAAACTTCTTTGAAGCTGAAACTTCAAAATTTTGAAAAGAAGAAGAGTGGATCTTGATGGTTCTAGGTTGTGGGTGCTAGGGACTATCCACGGGGAGTTGATTTGAGATCAAGGTTCAAAGGCATTAAGGTACTTGCTTTGCAAATCACCTAGGCTCAAAATATGGACAAAATTGTTTTGGGCAAAGAAATAAATGAAATAAAAATCCGAAAATTAGTTGGACTTGTTGGGTCAGAATATTTGGATTGTCCCAAAGTGGAAGGAGGGTTTTGGGAAGATTTACCACAAGAGGCAAGATAAAACCATGGGTGGTTTAAAATAAGAAGAAGAACCAAAACTCCTAGGGTTTTCTTTTAAAGAAAATAAATCCCAAAAATAAATTTGGGAAGGGAGAATCGGAGGAAAGGCTTTTAATAACCAAACACGAGTTGAAGAAGATGCCAAAATTAAATCCTTTGCCAAAGGGAAATTTTTGAGAGAGAGATTTTTGAAAGGTTTAAATGACCTCCTTCAAAACCAACAAAGTTTTTGTTGAAAACCAAACAAAAATTTTGGAGTGTCACACCAAGGCCTTGATGGCGCCGCCAGCCAGTGATGTCCTCATTTCCTCTTTGGTGCAAGGAGGCAAGCGCGAGCGAGAGTATCAAGCAAAGGCATCCGTTTGATTGCAACAAGACCAAGACCGTCATAGCGGCGGAAGGAGGTCATCGTAAAGCCCAAGCTGGCGTTACCACCAGAGCCTTTGACAGGCGAGGACCAACTTTAGTCAGGATAAGTGTACTAGATGTTCCCCTTCAAAATGGCCAACTGTTGGCGCCCTTCACGCTCAATATTTGGGAAGAGGCCCATGGCCTCTGCCTATAAATAGGACTAGCCACCCACAGGGTAGGGGATCCGGAATCGAGAATAGAGCTAGAGATCAAGCAATCTAGAGAGAGAGAGAGAGCGACCAAACTACTCCTAGTAGTTAAATCGCACTAGACAAACAGACCCTCATGAGGCTGTTCTTCCTTATCTTATTCATCATCAGCCCAGAGGCAATCCACTACACCACACCTTTGGGTAGGGTGTTACACCACAATGGTGGCCCGAACCGATATAAACCTTGTGTCCCTTGTGTTGTTCCTTGGTAGTTCAGATCCTAGCGGCGACGAGGTGCAGTAGGTAGCGGGTGAGATCTCGCGTGCACCGAGTTGAACCTAGAGGTGCGGAACCGAAATCCGACATTTAGCGCGCCCGGTAGAGTCTTGTTGGAGCTTTCCCTTCCGCCCGACCGCTCTCGCTGACATCGCGACTCGCTCTCGATGAGCAGCGCGCCGCCCTCCGGCCGCTGCGCCCGGCTGAGGCGAGGGCTCGAGCCTTAGCCCGACCTTGCGGCGGCGCGGTGGCGAACAAGTTCAAGCGGAGATGCCACCGCGTTACAGCAGCACGGCTGATCCCAGCCTTCTGCTGGCGTCGAGAGAGGCCGTCCTCGAAGCGAGGAGCACGCGATAGGGTCATGGCTAGCGGCTTCCCATGGCCCTCACCGGCGCCAGCAGCGCATGTGGCTGCTCCACTTGCGGCGGCTTCAGTAGCCTCTTGGGAGGAGTTCGCAACCTCTTCCTCACCCGGCCGCTCTTGGCGCCCGGTCATCGCAGCTCTCCTGGGCAGCTCGCAGGCGCCACCTTCAGGCCGCCACGTCAAGCCGTTCGTCCGCCAGATCGACGCTGCCTCCATGCGGCAGGGGGCTCCCCCAGGTCGGTCGGCGCCCAAGGCCGATCTGGCTTCAGCTCGGAGGACCACCCCTCCAACTCAGCCTGCTCGGGCGTGCTCCCAATGCTGTGCACCCCCACCATCTGCCAGGTGGCCGTTACCAGGACCCTCATCGACGGCGGCGCGGGCCTCAGCGTGCTCTCGGTTGAAGCCTTCAGCCTCCTCCACATACCGCCAGAGTGGCTTCAACCTAGCGGGCCCTTCTTGGGCGTCGGAGGCGGTTCAACCGGCTCCTTGGGGCAGATCCGTCTTCCGGTGACCTTCGGCACCTACGACAACTTCCGTACGGAGCTAATCAACTTTGACATCGCCCCCATCGGCCTCCCCGCCAAGCGCCATCCTCGGCTACCCAGCACTAGCCAGATTCATGGCGCGGCGCGCAGTACAACCTCATGAAGATGCCGGGAACAGCAGCGTCCTCACCGTGTCCGGAGACACGGGGATGCATTACAAGTACTCAAGCTCGTCTTCAAGACTGCTGGCGGCCCACCCCGCGGCACAGGCGCCCCCCGAGCCCAAAGGGGCTGCGCCGGCCAAGAAAAGCAGATGTTCACCGGGACAAGGCGAAACCAAGCAGATCTTGGTCGGCGAGGGCGGATCCACTAACGCCACCTTCACCATAGGCGCCAACCTCGAGCCCGGCGGAGGAGGCCTGGTCAAGTTCTTCGCGGCGAACAAGAGGGTATTACGCATGGGAGCAGATCAGTTGGCGGGGTCCCGAGTCGTGTCGAGCACCACCTCAGCGTGTGCCCCACCGTCGCCCGTGAAGCAAAAGCGAGGCGGCAATCCACTAAAAGCGAGGCTTTCATCGTCCAAGAGACCCGCAAACTAGAAGCTGCGGGGTCATTCGCGAGGTCCGATACCCAGTTGGTTGGCTAACCGGTTGTTGTGCCAAAGAAGGGGAAGAGCGCGTGTGTTGACTTCACTAACCTCAACAAAGCCTGCCGCAAGATCCATTTCCGCTCCCCGTGTCGATCGGATCATCGATTCCACCGCCGAGTCACGACTGTTATATTTTACGGGCGCCTTCTCCGGCTACCACGGATAAAGATGGCGGTAGAAGACATGGAAAAAATGGCCTTCTTGACCCGTCTGAGTGTACTCCTACACATGCATGCTGTTCGAACTGCTAGCAGGAGGCGACCTTTGTTGGTGATGCACATCACACAGGTCCGCAGCTCGGGAAGAATGTTGAGGCTTACGTCGATGACATTGTGGTGAAGTCTCGGGAGGCCAAAACCCTGATACAAGACCTGGAGGAAACCTTCGCGAGCCTCGATGCAGTGAACCTGTGGCTCAACCCGGAGAAGTGTGTGTTTGGGGTCCCCTCGGGCAAGCTCTTGGGCTTCCTCGTGTCTCATCGGGGCATCGAGGCTAACCCGGAAAAGGTCAAGGCAGTTGAGGGCATGAGCCCGCCGAAAACCCTCAGAGAAATGTAGAAGCTCACTGGGCGTGTGACCACGCTAGGACATTTCATCTCCAAGTTGGGGGAACGCGCGCTACCCTTCTTCAAGCTAATGAAGAAAAAGGGCCCCTTTGAATGGTGAAGAAGCCGAGCAAAGGCGTTCCAAGACCTCAAGAGGTACCTAACCAGCCCCCCAGTAATGGTGGCTCCGCACCCCCAAAGCCCTGGTGCTCTACCTTGCAGCCACCCCTACTCTGCCGCAGCCTGGTGGCCAGTTAGGGAGGCGTCGGACCAAAGCAGCGGGCTGCAGGTCAAAGCGAAGAGGATCAAGGGGCCTCACAGAAACCACTACCGCAGCCGAAGAAGATCAGCCGTCGCGGGGAAGCACACTCGGGGCAGAAGAGACCCCTCCCCCTGACGACCAGCCACTTGGGGCTCCATTGCCTCAGGAGGCGCCACGGCCTCGGAGGGCGCCAGCGACACCAACCTCCCAACCTCGTGAACACCCGTGTGCCGTCGGCCTGATGTTGCGGGGCCTTGGGCAGCAGTATCCCATGCCCGAAACTCCTCCTCGCGCTCTTGGTGGCCCAGCGTAAGCTGCGGCGCTATTTTCAGAGCCATCCATCAAGGTCGTCTCGGCGTACCCTTGGAAAGGGTGCTCGAGGAGCTAACTCAGCGGAAGAGTCCACAGAGTGGAACATCGAGTTGCAAGCGTTTTAGCTGTAATTCAGCACCACGAGTCATCAAAGGAGCCGTGCTAGCGGACTTCATGGCGGAATGGGCGGGCGCCAGACCTCAAAGGCTGGAAGGATCGGTCCCTCTCCCGGAAGCGAGGCACAGACGGTTGGGTCATATACTTGACAGGCGTTCTCCGGACATGGGCGGGAGGCTGGCCGGTGCTTATATCTCCTACTCAAGACAAGCTCTACTCGCCACACAACTCTGTTCGGCCACGGAGAAAAGGTCTCCAACAACATAGCGGAATATGAGGGCACGATAACAGGCACTGAAGGCCTTGACTGCCACAGGAGTAAGCGCCTTACCATCAAGGGTGATCCAGAATTCCTCGTCAACTTCTCCAACAAAGTATCTGAGCCAAGGGATGAGCACATGGAAGCCTACCTCGCGAGAGGTCGCAAGATGGAGAAGCAGTTACGGGGCTGGAGTTGCAACATGTGCCTCGTGGCACCAATCGGAGGCTGACGACATCGTAAGCGGGCATCGGCGGCTACCTCGGGGCTGGCGTCCTTGAGAGCGGCTCTTCAAGCCATCGGCAGCGCCATCGCTGTCAAGCACAGTGCAGCCTCGGGAAGAGCTCCCCCAGCCACCTGCCTCGGGAGCACGGGTCTGTGGCCCGGCCTTGAGAGCACGTCTGCTCCTAATGCTAGAGCCTCAGGAGGGATGCTGGATCACAGACATCCGGAGCTACCTGACGCAAGGAACCTTGCCGAAAAAGGAGGAGGAAGCGGAGCGCGTGCCGCGGCAAGCCACGGCGTCTTGCATCGAGGATGGAAGCTCTACCGAAAGCGACCGAATGATGTGTCCCTGCGGTGCATCTCCAGGGAGCAAGGGAAGGAGCTGCTAGCGGACATACACGGTGGAGACTGCGGGCACCATTAGTCATCACGGACCCTCGTCGGCAAGGTGTTCATGGCGGGTTCTATTATTGCTGCGCTCAATGATGCGTGGAACTGGTAAAGGCTTGTGAGGCCTGCCAATTCCATGCCAGCAGATCCATCGGCCGGCGGGAGTGTGCAAACTATACCCTCTCATGGCCATTCGCGATCAGGGGCTGGATATCTGGGCCCGTTCCCACAGGCGCCGGAGGCTGTCGTTACCTCTCGTCGTCGTGGACAAGTTCACCAAGTGGGCTGAAGTGAAGCCGTCGCACCATCCCGCGGTTCTGCGGTCAAGTTCATCAAGGGCACCGTAAGCGGTTCGAGTGCGAACCGCATCATCACCGACAGCGGTTCGCGGTTCACCGGTAACCTCTTCAAAACATATTGTGCCAACCTTGGGGCGCGGGTATGCTACGCCTCGGTATGCTTGAGTCCGTCTTGTGGTCCATCCGCCTGACCCGCGACCAAGCCATTGGCGAGACCCGTTCTTCTGGTCTATGGGCTGAAGCAGTCCTCCCTCACGAGTCGGGCATCATTCCGCCTGAGGTCTGGCGTTCGGCGAAGCGCGGGGCGCCATGCGAGGGCGGACCTCATCTTTGGGGAGGAGCATCGTCGGGAAGCAGCTTCTGGTGGCAAGATACCAACAAGCCTGCGGCGATACCCTTTGCCGCAACATTACATCACAGGACTCTTGGGTAGGGGACCTCGTGCTCGGATGGGTTCTCTCGGGAAGGACTGCATAAGCTACCTCCCATGTGGGAGGGCCCGTTCAAGGTTGTTCATGTTTCCGGGCCCGGCTCCGGCGGCTTGGAGACTCGGGAGGTGCCCGTCTAGAGCGCGTGGAACATCCGGCATCTCCGGAGGTTTACCCTAAAAGGCCGGTGCTTGTGAAGAAGGCAAATGCGTGAAGCGCTGCGTTTTGGAAAAGGCCGGTGCTGTGAAGATGGCAAATGCTGTGAAGCGCTGTGTTTTGGAAAAGGCCGGTGCACATGAAAGGCAAATAGCGTGAAGCGCTGCATTTTGGAAAAGGCCGGTGGTGTGAAGAAGGCAAATGCAGTGAAGCACTGCGTTTTGGAAAAAGGCGGAGCACTGTGAAGAGGGCCAATGCTGTGAAGCTTATCTATCTATGAAAGGCCGGTGCACGTGAAGAAGGCAAGCGCTGTGAAGTTTATTTTTACGAGAAGGCCGGAGCCTATGAAGAAGGCCAATGCTGTGAAGCTCGCCCCGTGACACTCTCACGTAATAATGAGTTGGGGCTGTACACACCCGGAGTCTCGGGGCGCCCGGCCTCGGGCCTGGGGCTCCCTCACGCCCGATGGCAGCACTTAGCTCCTTGCTGGTGAGAAGACGTCGAAGACTAGATTAGGTGTCGGATGCGGCTTTTCCCATTTGCTTTCTACAGTTGGCTTGCTCATTCCCAGTTGAAGTTTTATTGATGTGGTTGCCGTCTTTGGCTTGTGACTTTTTGCCTTCTTCGCTTTCCTGCCCCAATTTCTCTCGCGCGAGTCTCGGGAGGGAGCAACACAGTACCCTCATGAGTGTTTTCTGCCCTGTTGTTTGAGGCTTCCCCAGCCGGGTCCCTGCAGGGCGCCCCTCGATCCGTGCCCCACAGGCACGCAGTGAACACGGACCTAGGTCGATCGCCTACGGCCCGAGGCATGGGGCGTTTGGTGAGGCCTTGGCCTCGGGAGGCGGGCACCACAGATGGTCGCCCCAAGCTAAGTAATTTCTATCTTGTGAGCGTGCGACACGAAGCCTAATATGGAAATAGCGGGAGCGATCGATAATTAATAGCAATAGTCCAAGCCACGCCCCAGTAACCTCTTGTCTCCTTGCGGGGAAAGGAAAAGAACAAAACAGGCGCAGCCCACGGACACCAACTTCATGGCGAGCTCGAACTGTCTCGGGCTCGGCGGACTCCCTCGCGCTTCACCGGCGCGGCGGTGGGCAACCCGCTACCTCCCTCCCGGTAGGCCTGGCGAGGGCTGGTCGCGGCCACCGCTGGATGAGCATTTGTCACGAAGAAGGGATGCCAAAGCTCGGCGAACCCGGCGGCGCCGACCCTGTGTGTATGTCGTCTTCATCGTCGCGGGGTAGGCCACGGCCTGATCGTCGTCCTCGGGCTGCACCCAGCGGCGACCTTCTTCCCGAACACCCTCACGTGAGGTGACATCGCCGTCGAACTTGAAGTGCAGGGTGCACCGCCCGGCTCGAGACCAGCGAGGCAAGCGTTTGCTAACCCAGCGGGTCAGGCCACACTCCCGGCTGCGGAGACCTCAGCAAAGCCAGGAGGCCCGGCTGCGACAGCGTCCGCTGGAGCGAGAGCCGCCCGGGCGCCGGCGAATTTCACCCAGAAGGCGGGGAAGCTGGGCGGGTGATGGTCGCTCCGCCGACCCATGACAAACTCCGACAGCACCTCTGCGGCGGGCGTGGCCTAGGGGTCAGCAGCGGCCGTGGTGGCGGCCCCCATCAACGACTGATGCCCGTCGCGCGCGAGATCGCCTCCATGGCTGCGAGCCGCCCCACGGGAGCCACGGGGTGCTGCGAGGCGGCCTCGACAGCGCTTGGCGGGGAGAGTCGAGCTCCACTGGCGGGCCTTCCCTTTCTCATGGCTGAAAACCTCTTGGTGAGCCATGGAGGAGAAGAAGAAGTGAGAAGAGGTGGGTGGAAGGCGCAAGCCATTCCGTACTTATAATAGGGAAGGCCAACCGTCGACCCCCGATCGCGGTAATCATGACCCGCTATGCATGCGAGGGACTTGTCAATTAGTGCGATCGCCGAGCCGTCGTGGGGAAGCGAGGAGCCCCGTCAATCAACCGCCATGCTTGGCGCCCGAAACCCGAGCTGTTAGGGCCCAGCGGTGCTTGAACAGCCCTTAGCTTCTCTGCTCGGCCAAGTCGGTAGCGCCTTGGGCGGGGGCTCTTGTCGGTGATACAGGAAAGGGGTACCTAGACTTGCACACTGCTGGCGTGGCTCAAGGGTGGCCAGTATGACCCATCTTCATCGGCGCAAGCTCAAGACCCTCGCGAGGGCCAAGCCTCCAGGCGGACGGACAGGAAGCTTCCTCGAGCCACGGCCTCATCGAGGCGAGCTCATGAGGGCGGAGAGATCAAGCGGGGTATCTCATGAGGTGCCCATGGCGCAAGCCATGGCGACCAAGGCGCGCGGTGAGCGCCAGCCAGCAGTGTCCTCATTTCCTCCTTGGTGCAAAGGAGGCAAGCGCGGCGAGTATCAAGCAAAGGCATCCGTTTGGTGCAACAAGACCAAGACGTCATAGCGGCGGGGAAGGAGGTCATCGTGGAGCCCAAGCCGGCGTCACCACGAGCCTTTGAGGCGAGGACCAACTTTAGTCGGGATAAGTGTACTAGATGATTCCCTTCAAAATGGCCAAGCTGTTGGCGCCCTTCCGCTCAATATTTGGGAAGAGGCCTAGGGCCTCTGCCTATAAATAGGACTAGCCACCCACGGGGTGGGGATCGGAATCAAGAACGAGCTAGAGATCAAGCAATCTAGAGAGAGAGCGGCCGAACTCCTCCTAGCATTTAAATCGCATGCGGGCCAAAACAGACCCTCATGAGGCTGTTCTTCCTTGTCTTATTCATCATCAGCCCAGAGGCAATCCACCACACCACACCTTTGGGTAGGGTGTTACACCACAATGGTGGCCCGAACCGATATAAACCTTATGTCCCTTGTGTTGTTCCTTTGGTAGGATCCTAGCGGTGACGAGGTGCGAGTAGGTAGGGGTGAGCTCTCCGTGTGCACCCAGTTGAACCTAGAGGTGCGGAACCGAAATCCGACACTCACCCATCTTTATAGTTACCTCTCGAAGATGAATGAAATGATATATCTGAGGTGTTCTACATGTGCAATTTGGTACCACGGCTTCGGTAAAAGTTTGCGAGGTTCTAATTTTCAATAAAGCTATATGCCTTGCATTTGAGCGGAGGAGCATCTGGCGGTTGCTAACACTCACGTGGAAGATTTGTGTGTTGGAGGAGTGGCTGTTATGTTAAATGACATGGCAAAAGCCCGACCTTGTCGGATGCCGATCTAACGGTTCTTCTGGCGTTAAATCGGGAAAAGGCTTGTGGCAAGCGTTTGTCGGATAATGATTCTGGACACATGCATTGCATTGATCGTGCCCCCCTCTCTCTCACGCTACGCACCCTCACGAGTCACAACTCTCCGAGTCCTCTCGCAGACTTCGCGCGTGGCACCATTGTCTATCTGCGGGTGGGCGTCATGCACATATGTGCTCTTCACCCTACCCTCGAACTTCTAAAAAACAAAAGGCAGGCGCACACATTTTATTTTAGCTCACCGTCACACACTTACATTATTACTCTTGCGTGAGCGTTCTTTGGGCATAGTATATATTGTACTCTCACAAAGAAAGCGGTGCCCGCACTAGTTCTCTCACACCCACTCGCGGGTACACATAGGAGCGCATTTTTTTTGAAGTCGGTACAACAAAATCACTCCACTATATATAAAAGCAGGAGCCTTAGTGCGTGCTTTACTAGGGTTCCTCTCGTTCACTCTCTCAAGCTCTCCAGATCTAAGCAAGACATAGGTGGCCACACACTCTCTCTCTTTCAGCTCACGGCTGGTCACAAATCAGCCGGACAACCTCGGCAGGGACGGGGGTGTAAGTGCATCGTTCACGCTGTTGTCGGCGAGGAGAGACCAACTGACTGCCAGCAGCGTCCCGATCGGCGGCCGTGCCGTTCTCTCGAAGGCGCCCGGCTCGGGAGGCCTCAGACCCTTCTTCCTCCCTGCGGTATTGTGGCGAAGATCGGCCTCGATGCCGTCTTTGCCACATGCCGGCGACCCTCGGTATATATTCCTTGAAACCTGCCTTGCTCTACTGCTGAGCTCTTCCCCCCCGTGTGGATCCTTTTCTACTTCCGTCCGCTGTTCCAAAGCCACCTAGACTTCTACTATTATTAGAAGTAAAGCTAGTTCATCTGATCAACTCAAAGTGTTGGTTCAAGCAGGGAAGAAAGTGGGAAAGCTGTAGCATGAATCTAGGACTTGGTTCTAAGAGAAGCAGGGGAAAGTAGTAATATCATCCTTTGTTTAAATAACCGTATTTCGTATTTGCACAAACAGGATGTACTGTCTCCATATCATTTGGGATGTCTGTCTCCATATCGTTTCTATCCGTGCAATCAAAAGCACACCGTCGGTTTAGTACAAGCTGCGCAAAATGATATAGCTATCCCTGTTGCCGTGTCTAACCTCCGTCTTCAAGGTATCCGTACATTGGTAGTAACTAAGGTAGAATGACCAGCATAATCTAAGCGAAGCTGATTCATCGTTTTACTTCACGATTGCGGTGCGAGGGATGGCGAAAACAACTGCATCCTAGTCGGAATGCACTTTCTACCAGTTCATCCATGGACCGAGGACTTCTGGCATGGCTGCCGGCGGTTTTTGGACAGGTCTTGCGGACAAGAGGCATTGTGGTCGGCTTCTTTACGCAAATAGCGGTGCTTAAATTTAGTGGAATGCACAAGAATTTCACCTGGTCGATTACCTTTGCATGGTTCGATTCAGCATTCGGTGACACCACAATTATAATTGGTTATTCGGAATGAGAGAACCTAACCACGGATGGTGGCAACAAGAAAAAACGAGTGAACTCCAGGAAATTTAAGCTGCTTAGGGAATCTTTTGCTCCTGAAGCCTTACTTGTTTTTTCCTGATTTGTAAACCTTCTCACAACTTTGTCTTCTGCTGTGAACTAGTATATGTTTGTTAGGTTCTACTCCCTTTGTGTAGGTGTGTAAGTCATCTTACGAAAACCAAATAATCCCAAAACACTTAGGCATGGTACATTAACTCCTTCCTCGTTTCTTGTTTTGTAACATATCAACCAATAAGAGATGTTGGTCGTGCATGCTTTCATTGACTTGAGACTAACAAACATGACATGCAGTGGTTAGTTCATTGCATGCAATGCTATTAATTAGCAAAAATACATTAAGTTTTCTCGTTTTCCTCTCCGCCTTGGTCACAGTGCACAATGTAAGATGACTTACACACTTAGGCAGAGGAGTATGAATCATTGAGATGTATAAAACTGCTTAACTTATGCTTTTCAAGATTTTTATGAAGAGCGAGTTTAATGTGAGTGTTCCACATGAAGCGATGGACTAGCATTGAGCGTTTGGAATTTATTACATTGTGGCCTCAATTAACTGCATGAACTCTTTGTAACAAGATACATAGTTGCTTATATGATTCACGGGCACACACAAGTAGCGGCAGTTCCGTGAAGCGATTCAAGCAGTACTAGCCCGGAGGGGTCGATATGAGCAAGGTTGAGATAATTAGACACAATCAAACTACTATTAAACACTAGCTAGGGCAACTATTTCATGCCTCGATCTAATTTGGGCTGGACACAAGGCGGACCTTGCCATGAACATCATCGAGGGCGTCCATGACAGCTCAATCCTGTGAACCTTCATGAAGACAACCTTGTGGCCTTGCCTTTGATAAACTTGTTTGTGGAGGCATGCCACGTCATCTTCTGCGTAAGCTTGACAAAACAGTATGCCTCACAAGCGAAGGGTAGCTTTGAACTTCTTGTGCTTGATTACCACTGGACAACACGCTGACAACGGTGAGGTGGAATACACCTCTTCATTGGTATAACCGCAAATGGCTTCGAGGATCCAACAGCCTAAGAACTCTGTTTTCCCGGTCGTATATTCAGGTCGTCCGCCTCATAGCGAGTGACATGCACAACCACACAATCCTTATGCGCATCGGGGCTCTAATTGAAGCGAAACAAATTCTGAATTACTTTTTAGTATAAGAAACACAAGTTATTTAAACCACTATGTATAGCATGGCATCGAAGCTAATAAAATTTTGCATTATTAATCACCACATACTTCCTTTTCTAAATAAAATCACCACATACTTAGATGAGAAACCACAATCGAGATCGGCAAGAAGGAAATCACCTTGGGCAGCTCGGCGGGGGGCACATCCTCCAAGGGAAAACTGCTCTGCGAGTGCCACAGGCTGTAACCTCAAGCAGGCGTTGACCATCTCAGTAGTGGCCGTGGCGTGTCAGGGAATTCGCCTCGGTGGTTCCCTCCATCTTCTTGGAGCTCTACATCTCATGAGGGAACAGCCTCCGCGTCTGCTTTCGAGATATCGGCGAGATCTTTGCTGGTTCTCCTTGTTCCATCATGGCCAGCGAATACTAGGAGACCCTGAAAGGAAAACACAATCGCAATGACAATGAAACAAAAAGAGAGTGAGGATCGGTCTTGCTTTGCAAAGTTCTTTTTTTTTCTGAGCGAAAATATACCAACATCACGGATCTGTTTACCTTCCCTTCGTTGGGAGAGAAGAACGATGGCGAATCACGAGTGTTGCCTTTCTTGAAAGGCGGTGAGGAGAAGGGATTTAGCAAAGAGTGAAATGATGGTTCCTTCGTCCGTCAAACTTAGACTGCGGGGAGGTGGGGTTTTGTGATCTGACGGCTCGTTCTTGCCGGCCTTCTGACGGGTGACTCTCCACCTGCATCTGCCTTCTAATTTGGTGGATGGCATTTGGGCCCTTGCGCTGCATGGCCCGCATGTCGGTGAACAAAAGTATAACGACATTCGATGGGGAGACATTTCAATGACCTAGGAGGAGCGAAGCGATGCAGTGTCTCCTTGTACTAGTTATAGTGTTTTTTGGGTAGATGTAGAGTGTCTCCTTTGTACTAGTAGTAATTGTTTCTCTAGGCGCTACCACACCCAGCACCGCCCCTCCCCCAAAAAATCACAGGTGCTCTTCTTCCTCCTCGCTCCCTCGTACCCCCAAATTCCTCACCTCACTCCTCTGAAAACCCCAGCTCCCCTTCTTCCTCCTCCTCTGAAAACCCCAGCTCCCTTCTTCTTTGCTCACACTACAACTAGGCTCGTCATTAGTTACTCTGCTCAAATCCGTGAGCGGGGCCTTGGCCGCCCTTGAGGAAAATGGGTCAGTGACCCAGCGCCAAGAAGATGAGGCTCCCTTGGCCAGCAGCCTTTGTTGTAGATCCCGCACCCCGCAGCCTTGGGAAGCGGCGACCCGCCCCATCGGATCGCGAGGAACCCATAGAATCTCGGGTGGACCGCATCAGCGATCTCCTGGACGCCATCCTTGGAGAGATCATCTCGCTTCTCCCCACCAATGTAACACCCCAGACGTACCTTTCCATATTTGTAACTCCAACTCTTGCCATTTTCGGCATTGTGATATGATATTCCCTCCGTGGTTGGGTTTTCTTCATTTGCATTTTGTCCATGTCATGCATTTTATATCATGTCATCATGTGCATCGCATTTGCATACGTGTTAGTCTCATGATTCGAGCATTTTTCCGTTGTCCGTTTTGCAATCCGGCACTCCTATCTCCCCGGCGGCCCTTTTACGTTTTTCCGTGTGCGGGTACTAAACCTTCTCGGAATGGACGAGGTTTGTCTAGTGGCCTTGGTATACCACCGTAGACCACCGGTCAAGTTTGGTCATTTGGAGCTCGTTTGGTACTCAGCGGTTAACCGCACTCTCGCAAAGGCCTCTTTTAAGTTGCAGCCCAACACCCCTCAAAATGGTCCAATAACCCATCTAAGTCACTTCCATGCTCTCCGTCGTTCGATCACGATCGTGTGGTAACCTACACCTCATTTGGACTCTCCTAGCTCCTCTACCTATAAATATGTACCTCCCGAAATTCCGGATCATTCCACCCCGAAACCCTAATTTTTCCCCTCGCGCGCGCGCCGGACGCGTCCGCCAGCGCCGGACCGTCCGCCCGCGCCGCCGCGGCAATCCCTCGCTGCCGCGTGGCGCCGCCGTCTCCGGCCGCCGCCCGCCGCCCGAAACCAGCGAAGCCTCCGGGCAGAGCGCCGCCGCGCCCGGCGCCTCCCCCGCCGGCCCAGCGCCTCCGCCTCGGCCGCCGCGCGCCATCTCGCCGGCCGTCGCCGCCCGAGTCGCCGCCGCCGCCGCCTCCAGCGAAGTCGCCGCCGCCAGCGCCGCCGGCCCGGACCTCGCGCCGCCTCGCCCGGCGACCTCCCTCCGCCGGCCGGCCCGACCCTCGGTCTCTCCCTCCTCCTCCTCGCCCGGGCTCCGGCGAGCCGCGCCCGCCGCCCGCCGTCGCCCGATCGGGCGGGTCGATCCGATCGAACTAACCGCCGTTGACCTTCTTCCCCCTCATATTTCTTCTAAGTTTTTATCTCATTGATAATTTGTGGCATTTTCAGCGTGGCGTAACTTTGCATCTGTAGCTCCATTTTGCGCGTATAATATATCAAAATGTTTGCCTCGAAGAGTAGATCATTTCATCTCATTGCATCATTTTCATTTGAGCTCATCTTGATGCCCGAAATGCTGTTGGAAGAGGGCTATGTGATGTTAGTTTCTGTTTCTTAACAGAACTTGCACTTTTGTTATTTTGCCATGATTGATGTGTGCACCCTATGAATTTGAGTCCTACATGTGTTTTGTAATATGCCATGCCATCTTTCCAGGGATGTATGCCATGTATTTTGTGATCTATGTGGTGACTAGCACAAGCATGCAAAGTAGGTGTCTGATGTTGCTATTTTCAGCCCTGTTTAGCTGATATTTTGATGCCATGTTAACTTGATGCTACCGAGAGATCCATGCATATTTTGAGATACTTCAGTAAGGATGTTTTGTTAAAAATGTCTTGCTCTATCCATCCATGCCTTTTTTTGCAATTATGGAGTGCCATAGCTTGAGTCAATCGAGCTCTACTTTTGCTATCAAATGTTTCTGGCAGATTGTTTACATGTTATTCAATTTTGCCAAGGTTGTTGTGGTTGATCCATATATGCTATGTTATTGTTCTTGCCATGTATGTCTTCTATGCCATGTCTTCTTGATGTATGTATGCTTAGTTTATCATATAAGGCTCTGTAGTGAGTGCATTGAGCTTGTAAACATGCCTACTTGTTATCAGTTTTGACATGCCATGTTGCTGAATCTGTTATGAAACTTTCAATATTGACATGGGTGTTACTATATTTTCTGATCCTTTTGGCTTATGGTCAGTAAGGGACTTTTGTTCTATGCTTTGAGTAGATTCATGCCATGCCTTGTTTTGCTATTATAAGTTCCTGTAGCATGTAGTTTTGTTGCTCTGAACATTGCTACCTGATGCTGTTTTGCCATGTCCAGCCTGATATTTTGTGCACTTTTGCCATGCTTGTTTGAACCTGTTATGATGTGATTTAGCCGTAGCTCAGTGCTCATCTTTTGTCAAGCATCTTGTGTAGATCACTGCCATATGCTTTGTTGATACGTTTGGGTGCAGTAGCTTAATTTATTGTTGCTTGCTAAGTGGCATCATCTGTTAATGGCAGATTTGTGCCATTCTTGTTTTGCTTGTCATTTGCAAACCGTGCATCCGATTCGGTGATCTTTATATCGATTTCAACGAAATCATCTCATCTTTCAGTGGCATACTTGGTTTGCCAAGTTGATGCCTGGTTCATCATTTTCCTTCGGGCCTTTTATCGCATTGCATATCACATCCGCATATCATGTCATGTTTTGCATCATGTTGATTGTGCATTGCACCGTGATTTATTGTGGTTCCTTTGTTTGTGTTGTTGCTTTGGGTAGAGCCGGAGGCGAGTGCGTGAGCGAGGAACCTGTTGAGAAGCGCTTCGAGGATCAAGCTTTCGACAACTCTGAGAACATTGCGAGCAAGATGACCATACCCTCGAAATCACTTCTATCTTTGCTATGCTAGTTGCTCGCTCTTTTGCTATGCCTATGCTGCGATGCCTACCACTTGCTATATCATGCCACCCATATTGCCATGTCAGCCCTAACCATCCTTTTCCTAGCAAACCGTTGATTGGCTATGTTACGCTTTGCTCAGCCCTCTTATAGCGTTGCTAGTTGCGAGTGAAGCTGAAGTTTGTTCCTTGTTGGAACATGGAGATGTTGTTCCTTGTTGGAACATGTTTACTTGTTGGGGATATCACAATATATATCTGCTATAATTAATGCATCTATATACTTGGTAAAGGGTGGAAGGCTCGGCCTTATGCAGTGTTTTGTTCCTCTTGCCACCTAGTTTCCGTCATACGGTGTTATGTTCCTTGATTTAGCGTTCCTTACGGTTGGGTGATTTATGGGACCCCTTGACAGTTCGCTTTGAATAAGACTCGTCCGGCAAGGCCCAACATTGGTTTTACCATTTGCCACCTAAGCCTTTTCCCCGGGTTTCGCGAGCCGAGGTCATCTTTATTTAACCCCGGACCGGTGCTCCTTGAGTCTTGGCCGAAACGAGCGAGCTGCGGGGGCCTGCAGGGCAACTTCGAGGCTGGTTTTACTCGTGGCTGACCTATCCGGTGTGCCACGAGCGAGATATGTGCAGCTCCTATCGGGTTGTCGGGCTGTCGGGTGGCTTTTTGGTCTTGTTTTATTCTTTGTCGAAATGTCTTGTAGTCCGGGATTCGAGATTGATCGGGTCTTCGGTGAAGAATATCCTTCGTTGACCGTGAGAGCTTATAATGGGCTAAGTTGGGACACCCTGCGGGGTAATATCTTTCGAAAGCCGTGCCCGCGGTTATGAGGCAGATGGGAATTTGTTAATGTCGGTTGTAGAAAACCGAAGTTGACCTCAATTAAAATACACATCAACGCGTGTGTAACCGTGATGGTCTCTTCTCGTGGTCCGGGAAGTGAACTGATGTTGGAGTTATGTCGGCGTAAGTAGTTCAGGATCACTTCTTGATCGCTACTAGCTTCACGACCGTGCTTTGCTCCTCTTCTCGCTCTCTTTTGCGAATGTAGCCACCATATATGCTAGTAAACTTGCTGCAGCTCCACCTTACAACTCTGTCCTTCCTATAAGCTTAAATAGTCTTGATCTCGCGGGTGTGAGATTGCTGAGTCCCGTGACTCACAGATTCTTCAAAACAGTTGCGAGTGCCGGCGATGCGGTCAGGTGGCGCATCCGAGCTCAAGTGGGAGTTCGACGAGGCGTGGTCGTTACTATGTGTCTTTCACGATGATCGATAGTGGTGCCCAGTTGGGACGATCGGGGATCTGTGTAGCATTTGGGGTATCTTCTTTTATTTTGGTTCCGTAGTCGGACCTTGAGTGTACTCGAATGATGGATGTTTATTTATGTCTTGTGTGAAGTGGCATTGTAAGCCAACTATGTATCTCTTTCCTTATTTATTACATGGGTTGTGTGAAGATTACCTCACTTGCGACATTGCTTTCAATGCGGTTATGCCTCTAAGTCGTGCCTCGACCGTGGGAGATATAGCCGCATCGAGGCGTTACAAGTTGGTAATCGAGCCTTCCCGACTTAAGAGCCCCCTACTTGATTGTTTCTTTGGCGTTGTTGAGTCTAGAATGGAAAATGTTTTGAGTCTTAGGATTATATATATCGGAGTAGGATTCTTTTACTCCCGGTCCCTTAAATCGCTCTGGTGAGGTCTCTGACGTAGAATTTTGACTCTCCTCTTCTCAAATTTCACTAAATTTTTTTTAGGATCACGTGGGTATCTTGGGATCGTTCGATGGTTTTGTGGCGAGAACATTGTTCTTGGTGCCTCGACATTTAGGGGTTGTGGCGGTGTCCGGGAGTTGAGCTCCGAGGTGTTGTCGTCACAATTTTATCGTTGCGATTCTGGAATACGAGTTTTGCCGACATCGAAATCTCTTTTGTGCAGTTGTTGGTGAGATAACCCGATAACCCGATCTTTGGGGCGAGTCGGGAGTATTGCCATGACTTGTATAACGGATGTTTTTGAAGGTCGAGGTACCACGATTTCGAGATTTCTTGGTTATGTGTTGTGGATGGATACAATTTGGATCTAGGTATTGTTAGTTTGGGTGATATATTTTGTGTCCCTGTATCCCCAACACAGATTGCATAACCAGAAAGTTTGGGAGTTTATAGGTGGGAATTCTAGTAGCTTACGGGATATTCTTTCCGACGGATGTATGATTTGAGATTGGGGTTCAACGTCTAGTGGTCCGCCCATTCACGGTCGATTCTGATGGTGTGAGGCGTCTTAAAGAATCCTTGGCTATGCTGATTCGGGGCGTCTTGTTTGTCATTCGTGGCGTCCGCTATCGTCGTGTCGTGTGGGCCCCACCACGAACACTTTGGCGAAATCTCTATCATGTGTTTGTTCGGCTCATTCTAGAAGCCAATCTTTTGTTTTCGGTTGTGATATTCGATTTGTTTCTAAGGCAGATGTTGTTTCCATATCTTTATCTAAGTGGCTTCTCACCTTAATGGGCGTGTGATGATTAACTTTGGAATTCATTCGTTCATTCTTGTTGAATGTTTATTGTGAAGACTATATGTTGCAATTTCTATCCGTTGATTCTACTTGACTATTTGTCTATCAAAGGACTAACGGATGTCACCCTCTTGAGGATGGCTCCGTAGCGTACGAATCCGGATCGCAATGATGGGGATCGGTCAGACCCTCCACCTCCACCTCCGCCTCCGGAGGCACGGCAAGCTATCATGGCAGCCACCAATGCCAATGCTCGAGATGATTTTGCAGCTCTTGCAGAAGCGTACTCGAGGGCAAGGCAATCAAGGAAATCAAGGTCAAGGCAACAACCAGCCGCACTTTGCTACTCTCGATCGGTTCCTCGCTAATCAGCGAAGTCTTTCGGTTTACGTGCCGAGGCCACGAGGCGCTGACGATTGGTTAGTGGACATCTGCAAGCATTTTGATTGTAGCAATGTCGGACACGAGGACTTTGTCAAGTTTGCATCGTTTCAACTCAAGGACCAAGCTGCTTTGAGTGGTACCAGCAATACAAAGATTCGAGAGGAGGTCGTGTCATTACAGGATGAGTTCGCCGAGATTTGAGCTCACCACATTCGAAAAGTGTTGTTGAGAGCAAGCGTGAGGAGTTCCGCAATCTCAAGCAAGGCAACATGTCGTCTATCAATACAATATCCAGTTCGAAGCTTCGCTCGTTTTGCTAAGCAAGGCGTGCACGATGAAAAGAGTATGATCTATCAATTCGGAGGTGGTGCGAGAGAAGATCTGCAATTAGCTCTTGTGCTTTTGAGCGAGAAAAGTATGATGAATTCTACAACATGGCCTTTGAAGCAAGAAGCTGCCCAGCTCAAATGTGAGGCTTCTAAGAAGAGAATCGGGGATGCAGATTCAGTCTTCTTCTTCCTCTCAAGTGGCAGCTAAGCAGCGAAGTTCTACCTTCCTCCTCCTCCGTTCCGTCGGCCTTATCGTGAGAAGAACTCAGGTGGCCGTGGATCTTCCCACCCACCCAACCCAAGCTATCGAGAACAAGTCTAATTCTCAAGCTCCAAGGTCAAGTGCTCCTTACCACCGTCCGCTCTACGGGGTGACTTGCAACAAATGTCGTGAGAAAGGTCACTATCGAACAAGTGCTTCAACCAGGCGCCTTCCGCCTCCTCCTCTGTGAAATCTTCCGGCAATGCGGTGGTCAAGCATAATCCCAAGTTTGCAAAGGTCAATATGATGAATGCAGCTCAAGCGGAGGATTCTTGATGTGATCATGGGTAATCTTCTTGTTAATGATATTCTGCAAAAGTCTTATTTGATCTTGGTGCATCGCATTGTTTCATGTCGAGACCGTTTTTGCCAAGCATGATTTCACTTGAATTCTTGGTTAAACCTCTAGCAATTGTTTCCCGGGCAAGCACATGAGTTCTAGCTTGGTGGTTCGAATGTCGGTATCAAGATGGGCGATTATAGATTTCTGGCTAAACCAATTGTTCTCGGTGACTCGGATATTGATCTTATTCTCGGAATGGGTGGCTTTATCGGCACAAAGCTCAGCTTGATTGTGCTGCCGGAAATTCAATTGACTCACTCTTCTAATGATGTGATCATCTATGCGCTCGTGATGAAACCATTGGTTGTTTTCTCTCAATGAGAAGGCGAATTGGATGCTATCTCTCGATTCGATCGTTTGTGAGTACCAAGATGTCTTTCGAGAAGAGCTTCGGGTATGCCTCCTCATCGGCGATTGAGTTCGTTATCGATCTTGAGCAGACTTTGAACCCGTTTGCAAGCGTCCATACAAGCTTGGACCTGATGAGCTGAAGGAATTGAAGAAGCAGCTCGATGAACAAGAAGCGTCTGGGTTTGATCGGACCGAGTTCATCTCCTTGGGGTTGTGGTGTTCTTTTGTCCGGAAGAAGGATGGCGCGGACCGACTTTGCGTCGATTACCGTCCATTGAATAAGAAGACAATCAAGAACAAGTATCCACTTCCCAACATCAATGAGCTTTTCGAGCAACTCAAAGGTGCTAAAGTGTTCTCAAGCTTGACCTTCGTATGGGTTATCATCAGATTAGCATTCGTGAACAAGATATTCCCAAGACAACATTGAGAACAAGCTTTGGTTCTTATGAATATCTTGTCATGTCTTTCGGCCTTGTCAATGCTCCTCCAACATTCTCTCGGATGATGAACTTCATTTTCAATCCCTACACCAATGAATTCGTCTTGGTCTATCTTGATGATATTTTGGTCTTCTCCAAGAATAAGAAGGATCATGCCAAACATTTGCGATTGGTGCTAGACAAGCTCGAGAGTATCAATTCTATGCTAAGTTCTCCAAATGTGAATTTTGGCTTGATGAAGTGCTTTATCTTGGTCATATCATCTCCGCCAAGGGCATCGCTGTTAATCCGAGAAGGTGTCCGCAATTGTGAATTGGGAACCTCCTCGGAATGTCAAGCAGCTCCATGATTTTCTTGGTCTTGCAAGCTATTGCGAAGATTCGTTGAGAACTTCTCCAAGATTGCAAAGCCTCTTTCCAACCTCCTCGAAGCATGTGAAGTATATACGGTCTCACAGTGTGGCGTTGCTTTCAATACCCTCAAAGAAACTCGTCACAGCTCTGTCTTGACTCCTCTGATGAATCCAAGCCATTTGAAGTTTTACGTGATGCTTCTCTTCAAGGTCTCGGTGCTGTGTTAATGCAAGAGAAGAGAGTTGTGGCTTATACCTCTCGCTTGATTGAAGCCCAGCGAAAAGAACTACCCCACTCACGATCTTGAGTTGGCGGCGATTGTCCATGCATTGATAACATGGAGACATCTCTTGTTGGGAAGGAAAGTGGACATTTTCACCGATCACAAGAGTCTCAAGTATATCTTCACTCAACCCAACCTCAACCTCGAGGCGGACTCGATGGGTGAAATGATTCAAAGTACAACCCAAGTATTGAATATACTCGGGCAAGGCCAATGTCATTGCAGATGCTTTGAGCGGGAAGGCTTCTGCAGCAGTCTAATCCTCAAGCCCTTTCAGCGGATCTCTGTGAAGCTTTCCATAGCTGAATCTTCAAGTTGTTCCTCAAGGCTTTCTTGCCAACCTCATAGTCTCTCCTACTTTGGAAGATCAGATTCGTGAGGCTCAACTTCGGATACCATGGTGAAAAAGGTGAAGCGTGGTATCGACAAGGGCATTTCAAGTACAAGTGCTTCCACATTGATGACAAAGATACTCTTTTCTTTGAGGACGGATTGTGGTTCCTAAGGGTGATCGAGAAAAGTCATTATGAGCGAGGCTCACAATTCGCTTCTATCCATTCATCCTGGAAATGCGAAGATGTACCATGACCTCAAGCAGTCATATTGGTGGACTCGAATGAGGCGAAATTGCTCAATTCGTGAATGAGTGTGATGTCTGCGAGAAGAGTGAAAGCGAACACCAAAGACCAGCTGGTCTCCTTCAACCTCTTGCTATTCGAATGGAAGTTTGATCATATTGAAATGGACTTCGTGACTGGTTTCCAAAGTCAAGCGTGGAAATGATGCTATCTTCGTTGTCATTGACAAGCTTACTAAAGTGGCTCATTTTCTTCCTATCAAAGAATCCATCACAGCAGCTCGGTTAGCGAGCTATACACCTCGAGGATTGTCTCCTTGCGGCATTCCACAAGTGATCTCTTGAGACCGTGGCAGCATCTTTACCTCCAAGTTTTGGGATTCTTTTGAGAAGGCCATGGGCACCAACATTCGTTTCAGCACAGCTTTCCATCCTCAAACAAGTGGCCAAGTCGGCGAGTTAATCAAATCCTTGAAGATATGCTCGGGGCTTGTGTCATTTCTTCGGTATGAAGTGGGAAGATTGTCTTCCATATGCGAGTTCTCCTACAACAACAGCTTCCAAGCGAGTTGGGCAAGGCCCATTGAAATTCTCTATGGCGAAAGTGCGTACTCCTCTCAATTGGTGCAGAGGCAGGTGAGCGCCAACTTCTTGGCAATGACTTGATCCACGAAGCGGAAGAAATGTGCAAAGTCATTCGTGAGAATCTCAAAGCCAGCATAATCGCGCGGAAGAGCTATTATGATGATAAGCACCGTGATGTGGCTTTTGAAATCGGAGACCATGTCTACCTCGCGTCTCTCAATGAAAGGCACTCGTAAACCCGGTATCAAAGGAAGCTTGCCCCTAGATCGTGGGTCCTTTCAAGATCATTGGCAAAAAGCGATCTAGCCTATCAACGAGCTTCCATCCAACCGCAAATGTGCGATGTGTTTCACGTGTCACAACCGCAAGTGCTTCAAGACTCTGAGCGCACTATCAACGAAGAGATTGACCTTCAAGAAGATCTCTCTTATCATGAGCACCCGTTGCTATTCTTGAAGAAACCTAGCGCAAGACTACGCAACAAGTCAATCAAATTCCTGAAAGTGAAGTGGTCACACCATTCCGACCGAGAAGCCACACAGGGCGCGAGGATCACCTCCGTTCGAATATCCGGAGTTCTTTCAGTCCTAGATCTGGGGCGAGATCCTCTTGTAGTGGTGGAGTGTTGTAACACCCGGAGTAACTTTCCATATTTGTAACTCCAACTCTTGCCATTTTCGGCATTGTGATATGATATTCCCTCCGTGGTTGGGTTTTCTTCATTTGCATTTTGTCCATGTCATGCATTTTATATCATGTCATCATGTGCATCGCATTTGCATACGTGTTAGTCTCATGATTCGAGCATTTTTCCGTTGTCCGTTTTGCAATCCGGCACTCCTATCTCCCCGGCGGCCTTTTACGTTTTTCCGTGTGCGGTACTAAACCTTCTCGGAATGGACCGAGGTTTGTCTAGTGGCCTTGGTATACCACCGTAGACCACGGTCAAGTTTGGTCATTTGGAGCTCGTTTGGTACTCAGCGGTTAACCGCACTCTCGCAAAGGCCTCTTTTAAGTTGCAGCCCAACACCCCTCAAAACAGTCCAATAACCCATCTAAGTCACTTCCATGCTCTCCGTCGTTCGATCACGATCGTGTGGTAAAACCGCACCTCATTTGGACTCTCCTAGCTCCCTCTACCTATAAATTTAAACACCTCCCCGAAATCCGGATCATTCTTCCCCGAAACCCTAATTTTTCCCTCCGCGCCCGCGGGCGCGTCCGCCGCGCCGCCGGACGTCCGCCCGCCGCCGCGCGTAATCCCTCGCTGCTGCGTGGCGCCGCCGTCTCGGCCGCCCTTGCCCCGGCGAAACCCTGCAGAGCCCTCGGCCCCGGGCGCGCCCGCCCCGGCGCCTCCCGCCGCCCGCCCCAGCGCCTCCGCCTCGGCCGCCGCGCCATCTCGCCGGCGTCGCCGCCCAGTCGCCGCCGCCCGCCGCCTCGCCAGGTCGCCGCCGCCACGCGATGGGACCTCCGCCGCCCGCCGGCGACCTCCCTCCGCCGCCCGGCCCGACCCTCGGCTCTCTCCTCCTCCTCCTCGCCCGGGCTCCCGCGAGCCAGCGCCCCGCCGCCGCCGTCGCCCGATCGGGCGGGTCGATCCGATCCCGAACAACCGCCCGTTGACTTCTTCCCCCTCATATTTCTTCTAAGTTTTTTATCTCATTGATATTTGTGGCATTTTCAGCGTGGTATAACTTTGCATCTGTAGATCCATTTTGCGCGTATAATATATCAAAATGTTCGTCTCGAAGAGTAGATCATTTCATCTCATTGCATCATTTTCATTTGAGCTCATCTTGATGCCCGAAATGCTGTTGGAAGAGGGCTATGTGATGTTAGTTTCTGTTTCTTAACAGAACTTGCACTTTTGTTATTTTGCCATGATTGATGTGTGCACCCTATGAATTTGAGTCCTACATGTGTTTTGTAATATGCCATGCCATCTTTCCAGGGTGTATGCCATGTATTTTTGTGATCTATGTGGTGACTAGCACAAGCATGCAAAGTAGGTGTCCTGATGTTGCTGTTTTCAGCCCTGTTTAGCTGATATTTTGATGCCATGTTAACTTGATGCTACCGAGAGATCCATGCATATTTTGAGATACTTCAGTAAGGATGTTTTGTTAAACATGTCTTGCTCTATCCATCCATGCCTTTGTTTGCAATTATGGAGTGCCATAGCTTGAGTCAATCGAGCTCTACTTTTGCTATCAAATGTTTCCTGGCAGATTGTTTACATGTTATTCAATTTTGCCAAGGTTGTTGTGGTTGATCCATGTATGCTATGTTATTGTTCTTGCCATGTATGTCTTCTATGCCATGTCTTCTTGATGTATGTATGCTTAGTTTATCATATAAGGCTCTGTAGTGAGTGCATTGAGCTTGTAAACATGCCTACTTGTTATCAGTTTTGACATGCCATGTTGCTGAATCTGTTATGAAACTTTCAATATTGACATGGGTGTTACTATATTTTCTGATCCTTTTTGGATTATGGTCAGTAAGGGACTTTTGTTCTATGCTTTGAGTAGATTCATGCCATGCCTTGTTTTGCTATTATAAGTTCCTGTAGCATGTAGTTTTGTTGCTCTGAACATTGCAACCTGATGCTGTTTTTGCCATGTCCAGCCTGATATTTTGTGCACTTTTGCCATGCTTGTTTGAACCTGTTATGATGTGATTTAGCCGTAGCTCAGTGCTCATATTTTGTCAAGCATCTTGTGTAGATCACTGCCATGTGCTTTGTTGATACGTTTGGGTGAAGTAGCTTAATTTCTTGTTGCTTGCTAACTGGTATCATGCTGTTAATGGCAGATTTGTGCAATTCTTGTTTTGCTTTTCATTTGCAAACCGTGCATCCGATTCCGGTGATCTTTATATCGATTTCAACCGAAATCATCTCATCTTTCCAGTGGCATACTTGGTTTGCCAAGTTGATGCCTGGTTCATCATTTTCCTTCGGGCCTTTATCGCATTGCATATCACATCGCATATCATGTCATGTTTTGCATCATGTTGATTGTGCATTGCACCGTGATTTATTGTGGTTCCTTTGTTTGTGTTGTTGCTTTGGGTAGAGCCGGAGGCGAGTGCGTGAGCGAGGAACCTGTTGAGAACGCTTACGAGGATCAAGCTTTCGACAACTCTGAGAACATTGCGAGCAAGATGACCATACCCTCGAAATCACTTCTATCTTTGCTATGCTAGTTGCTCGCTCTTTTGCTATGCCTATGCTGCGATGCCTACCACTTGCTATATCATGCCACCCATATTGCCATGTCAGCCCTAACCATCCTTTTCCTAGCAAACCGTTGATTGGCTATGTTACCGCTTTGCTCAGCCCTCTTATAGCGTTGCTAGTTGCGGTGAAGCTGAAGTTTGTTCCTTGTTGGAACATGGAGATGTTGTTCCTTGTTGGAACATGTTTACTTGTTGGGGATATCACAATATATATCTGCTATAATTAATGCATCTATATACTTGGTAAAGGGTGGAAGGCTCGGCCTTATGCAGTGTTTTGTTCCCTCTTGCCACCTAGTTTCCGTCATACGGTGTTATGTTCCTTGATTTAGCGTTCCTTACGGTTGGGTGATTTATGGGACCCCTTGACAGTTCGCTTTGAATAAGACTCGTCCGGCAAGGCCCAACATTGGTTTTACCATTTGCCACCTAAGCCTTTTCCCGGGTTTTCGCGAGCCGGGTCATCTTTATTTAACCCCGGACGGTGCTCCTTGAGTGCTGGCCCGAACGAGCGAACTGCGGGGCCACCGCAGGCAACTTCGAGGCTGGTTTTACTCGTGGCTGACCTATCCGGTGTGCCACGAGCGAGATATGTGCAGCTCCTATCGGGTTTGTCGGCACGGTCGGGTGGCTTTGCTGGTCTTGTTTTATTCTTTGTCGAAATGTCTTGTAGTCCGGGATTCGAGATTGATCGGGTCTTCCGGTAGAAGAATATCCTTCGTTGACCGTGAGAGCTTATAATGGGCTAAGTTGGGACACCCTGCGGGGTAATATCTTTGAAAGCCGTGCCGCGGTTATGAGGCAGATGGGAATTTGTTAATGTCGGTTGTAGAAAACCGAAGTTGACCTCAATTAAAATACACATCAACGCGTGTGTAACCGTGATGGTCTCTTCTCGTGGTCCGGGAAGTGAACGATGTTGGAGTTATGTCGGCGTAAGTAGTTCAGGATCACTTCTTGATCGCTACTAGCTTCACGACCGTGCTTTGCTCCTCTTCTCGCTCTCTTTTGCGAATGTAGCCACCATATATGCTAGTAAACTTGCTGCAGCTCCACCTTACAACTCTGTCCTTCCTATAAGCTTAAATAGTCTTGATCTCGCGGGTGTGAGATTGCTGAGTCCCGTGACTCACAGATTCTTCAAAACAGTTGCGAGGTGCCGGCGATGCGGTCAGGTGGCGCATCCGAGCTCAAGTGGGAGTTCGACGAGGCGTGGTCGTTACTATGTGTCTTTCCTGATGATCGGTAGTGGTGCCCGTTGGGACGATCGAGGATCTGTGTAGCATTTGGGGTATCTTCTTTTATTTTGGTTCCGTAGTCGGACCTTGAGTGTACTCTGAATGATGGATGTTTATTTATGTCTTGTGTGAAGTGGCATTGTAAGCCAACTATGTATCTCTTTCCCTTATTTATTACATGGGTTGTGTGAAGATTACCTCACTTGCGACATTGCTTTCAATGCGGTTATGCCTCTAAGTCGTGCCTCGACACGTGGGAGATATAGCCGCATCGAGGCGTTACAACACGCCACCTTTGCTTTGTGCTACCTACGAGACAATCTGGTACTAAACCTTGACTCCCATTTCTCAAGAAACTTTCACTTGTGCGGGTTCGTATATCGGAGGCCTCATTGCACAACATCATTCACTTCATTTGCCCTGCTTATTTGGAGTGC
>JAHIAM010003920.1:0-43838 GCA_021605205.1 Aegilops longissima
ATGCCACCGAGCGCCGATCGGCCCTCAGCACATGCGGGTGGTGGTGGCATGTCCGAAGAGGCGCACGCCGGTCCGGTGTGCACCTCACGGACGGCGCCACGCCGCACCGGAGGGGGGAAACGGACGCCGCCGGGTCTACACGAGGGGATCTTTGCCGTGGGTCCGCCCGGATGTTGCTCCAAAATGTTCCTATGTGCTAACCTAACACAACCGGGTGGAGAGGCCCACGGTCAAATCCCATCCGCAAAGTCAAAGGGCTAGATCCGTGGTCAAACGCTACATGTGGTTAGGCGGACGGGGCCCTGGGGTAGCAATGCCACCGAGAGCCGTGATCGGCCCCTCATACGCGGGTGGTGGTGGCATGTCCGAAGAGGCGCACGCTGCCGGGTGTGGCCCTCACGGACGGGCGATGACACGGTAGTAGACGCTCGCGGAAACGGCGCGGCGGAATATTATTAAATACCGGAGCACGATAAAATCATGAGTTTTTACATGACGCGGGCACATGTGCTGTAGGACCGGATGGTAATTTTTCATAATTTTTCGTGATGGAGAAGTATACCGGCCAACACTTCCTCTACGCCGATTGCGGTTAAATGCTTCGCTGCTTCACGCCACCGGCACCGAGGGGGGCCGGGCCCGGGGCCAGCATACCACAAATCGTTGCGTAGGGCGGCCTCACAAGTCGGGATGGAAGTGTTGTGGCGGGGTGGGTTGCAAATGCCCGCACGAAGTCTCCGGTAGCCCCCCTCACGGATGGCGTACGGGCGGCCGCCAAGAAGGCCGCACCGGAGGGAAACGGACGCTCACTGGTCTACACGGAGTGGATGTAGCTGTGGTTTTGGCCCGATGTTGCTCCGGTGTCCCTATGGGCCGAATCGACACAACCGGTGGAGAGGTCCATCGGTCAAAGCCCGTCTGCAAAGTCAGCGGGCTAGATCGTGGTCAAACGCTGTGGTTAGGGCGGACGGGGCACCGGGGTAGCAATGCCACCGAGCTGCCGCATCGGCCCCTCATACATGCGGGTGGTGTGGTGGCATGTCCGAAGAGGCGCACGCTGTCCGGTGTGCACCTTCACGGACGGCGCGCCACCGCCACACCGGAGGGGGAAACGGACGCCGGGTCTACACGGAGGGGATCTGCTGTGGGTCCGCCCGGATGTTGCTCCAAAGTGTTCCTATGGGCTGACCTAACACAACCGGGTGGAGAGGCCCACCGTCAAATCCCGCCCGAGCAAAGTCAGGGCTAGATCCGTGGTCAAATGCTACTGTGGTTAGGCGGACGGGGCCCTGGGGTAGTATGCCACCGAGCGCCGTGATCAGGCCCTCATACATGCGGGTGGTGTGGTGGCATGTCCGAAGAGGCGCACGCGCTCTCGGTGTGGCCTCACGGACGGGCGGCGACACGGTAGTAGACGCTCATGGAAATGATGCGCGTGAATATTATTAAATACCGAGCGCGATAAAATCATGAGTCTTTTTACATGACATGGGCACATGTGCTATAGGACCGATGGTAATTTTTCATAATTTTTCGTGATGGAGAAGTATCTCAACACTTTCACGCTGATTGCTCTTCGCTGCCTATGACCTGTGGGGCCGCGGCTCGGGGCCAGCATACCGCCAAATCTTGCGAGGCGCTCTCACAAGTCCGGAAGTGTTGTGGCGGTTGCAAATGCCCGCACGCGCCTCCGGTGTGTCCCTCACGGACGGACGCGCCGCCGCCGCACCGGAGGGGAGAAACGGACGCCGCCTGGTCTACACGGAGTGGATGTAGCTGGGTTTGGCCCGATGTTGCTCCCGGTGTCCTTATGGGGCCGAATCGACACAACCGGTGGAGAGGTCCACCGTCAAAGCCCGTCTGCGCAAAGTCAGCGGGCTAGATCGCGTGGTCAAACGCTACAGTGGTTAGGGCGGACGGGCGCACCGGGGTAGTAATGCCAACGGAACGTCAGACGGGCCTCATACATGCGGGTGGTGTGGTGGCATGGCGAAGAGGCGGCACGCTGTCCGGTGTGCCCTCACGGACGGGCGCCACCGCCAAAGACCGAGGGGGGAAACGACACGCCGGGTCTACACGAGGGGATCTTGCTGTGGGTCCGCCCGGATGTTGCTCCAAAGTGTTCCTATGGGCTGACCTAACACAACCGGTGGAAAGGCCCACGGTCAAATCCCGGCCCGCAAAGTCAAAGGGCTAGATCCGTGGTCAAACGCCACAGGTTAGGGCGGACGGGGCCCTGGGGTAGCTATGCCACCGAGCGCCATGATCGGGCCCTCACATGCGGGTGGTGTGGTGGCATGTCCGAAGAGGCGTGCACGCGCTCCGGTGTGGCCCTCACGGACGGCATGGCGACACGGTAGTAGACGCTCGCGGAAACGATGCGCGCGAATATTATTAAATACCGGAGCGCGATAAAATCGCGAGTTTTTTTACATGACATGGGCACATGTGCTATAGGACCGATGGTAATTTTTCATAATTTTCGTGATGGAGAAGTATTCAACACTTTCACGCTGGATTGTTTGCTCTTCTGACGTGGCCAGCGGCCCGGGGCCAGCATACCACAAATCTTGCGAGGCGGCTCTCAAGTCCGGAAGTGTTGTGGCGGTTGCAAATGCCCGCACGCCTGCTACGGTGGTGCCCCCTCACGGACGGCGCCGCCGCCGCACCGGAGGGGGAAACGGACGCTGCCCGTCTACACGAGTGGATGTAGCTGTGGGTTTGGCCTGGATGTTGCTCCCGGTGTCCCTATGGGCCGAATCGACAACCGGTGGAGAGGTCCATCGTCAAAGCCCGTCTGCGCAAAGTCAAAGGGCTAGATCGCGTGGTCAAACGCCACTGTGGTTAGGGCGGACGGGGCACGGGGTAGCAATGCCACCGAGCCGACCGGGCCCTCATACGCGGGTGGTGTGGTGGCATGTCCGAAGAGGCGGCACGCATGTCCGGTGTGCCTCTCACGGACGCCGCCGCCGCCGCACCGGAGGGGGATAACGGACGCCGCCTCGATGCGGCTATATCTCCCACGTGTGAAGCACGACTTAGAGCATAACCGCATTGAAAGCAATGTCGCAAGTGAGGTAATCTTCACACAACCCATGTAATACATAAGGGAAAGAGATACATAGTTGGCTTACAATCGCCACTTCACACAATACATGAGTAAAACATTACATCATACAGATACAATCAAGGTCCGACTACGGAACCAAAATAAAAGAAGACTACCCCAAAAGCTACACAGATCCCCGATCGTCCCAACTGGGCTCCACTACTGAACAGCTGAAACGAAACAACACAATGCACAAAGACTTCATCGAGCTCCGCCTTGAGCTTGGATGCGTCACCTGCACGGTTTCATCGGCACCTGCAAACTGGTTTTGGAAGTATCTGTGAGTCACGGGGACTCAGCAATCTCACACCCGCGAGATCAAGACTATTTAAGCTTAAAGGTAGGACAGGGAAGTGAGGTGGAGCTGCAGCAAGCGACTAGCATTTATGGTGGCTAACATACGCAAAAGAGAGCGAGAAGAGGAGGCAAAGCACGGTCGAACAACTATGATCAAGAAGTGATCCTGAACTCCTACTTACGTCAGACATAACCCAGAAACCGTGTTCTCCTCTCGATCAACCCCGAAAAGAGACACTCACAGTTCCTTTACGGTTGGTGTATTTAATTGAGATCAACCGGGTTTTCTACAACGGACATTAACAAATTCCCATCTGCCACATAACATGGGCACGGCTTTGAAAGTTCAAAACCCTGCAGGGTGTCCCAACAGCCCATGATAAGCTCTCGCGATCAACGAAGGATATTCCTTCTCCCGGGAAGACCGATCAGTCTCGGAATCCGGCTACAAGACATTCACAGCAATAAAACAAGACCAGCAAAGCCGCCCGATGTGCCGACAAATCCCGATAGGAGTCGCACGTACCTCGTTCTCGAGGCAACATCGGATGAGACTAGCTACGAGTAAAACCAACCCTCGAGTTGCCTCAAGGTGGCCCCGCAGGCAGCTCAGTTCGGACCAACACTCAAAGGAGCATTGGCCGGGGGGCTAAAATAAAGATGACCCTCGGGCTCCGAAACCCAAGGAAAAAGGGCATAGGTGAGGCAAATGGTAAAACCAATGTTGGGCCTTCTGGAAAAGTCTTATTCAAAGCGAACTGTCAAGGGGGTCCCATAAATCACCCGACCGCGTTAGGGACGCAAAAATCCGGGAACATAACACCGATATGACGGAAACTAGGGCGGCAAGAGTGGAACAAAACACCAGGCATAAGGCCGAGCCTTCCACCCTTTACCAAGTATATAGATGCATTAATTAAATAAGATATATTGTGATATCCCAACAAATAAACATGTTCCAACAAGGAACAACAACTCCATGTTCCAACGAGGAACAAACTTCATCTTCACCTGCAACTAACAACGCTATAAGAGGGGCTGAGCAAAGCGGTAACATAGCCAAACAACGGTTTGCTAGGAAAGGATGGTTAGAGGTTTGACATGGCAATATGGGTGGCATGATATAGCAAGTGGTAGGCATCGTAGCATAGGCATAGCAAAAGAGCGAGCAACTAGCAAGCAAAGATAGTAGTGATTTCGAGGGTATGGTCATCTTGCCTGAAATCCCGCAAGGAGGAAGAACGAATCCATGAAGAAGACAAACGGACGAAGTCGAATGAATCCTCACAACTCCGGAACGAAACCGAAGCTAACGAGAGAAGCAAACCGGAAAGAAGCAAACAACATAGTAAACAACCATCACATAAACATGGCATGATGCACAATCAAATATGATGCATGTCCGGTTTAATGAGGCATGGCAAAGTGCAACAAACAACACTACAAATTAAGTGGAGCTCAATATGCAACGAGTTGCATATTGACGAAACACCACATCACTTATTTAGTTCACTCTCGGTTAGGCTACCCAACAATATTAATTGTTATTAAACATGGCAAGAGGTGAAGCACAATGAAACTATCTATCTAGGCAAGTTTAAATGAGGCCGGAAACAACGAACAACAATTCCGGAAAAATCCCCATATGCAAATTATGGATTCGGTACAGATCTGACCTAAAGCATATTTTAGAGTTGTTAAACATGCAAAGTAATGCTACCATGATAAACTAGGCATTTTTCTACCCCATTTACATATATAATTTATTTAAAATGGAGCTACGGTTATTTAGTTATGAAATAAATCATTTTAGCATGGCAATATGCAAATTAAAGCAAACAACAATTATAAACATTTAAATGTTGTTATCATGATGCGGATGGCATGTGCAAGTTTATGCAATTTTTATGAAAACGTTGACAAAAGCATTATGAAGCATTATGCCACCGTGGTGGAAGAAAGGGGTGCCACGGCAACGAATCCGAAAATGATGCCACGGCAACATATCGGTTCCGGTAGCTCACGGAGACTCCGATGCAAAAGGAAGGGGTGACGGAAGCGAGTAATGCAAGGATGGTGGGGTGATCCCGGATTCCGGGTTCCCACGGAACGGTGGCAAGGCAAAAGAGGGGCATCGCAAGGATGATTCGATCACGGCGGTCGTCACGGGTTATACCTTCGGAACGTTCAAACGGGACGGGTCGAGTTGTCGAGGGAAGTAGATGGAAGTAGTCGTTCTCGCGATGATCACCGAGGGAAGAAGGGGTACACGTTCGGAGAGGAAGTCGTTGTTCACGTTCGATGGTAGTGGTACATCTCGTCATCGGGGTACTTGTCGGATCCGGTCTTGGCGATTCGGGTTTCCGTAGGGGTACTTGTCGTTTCGGTTCGGTGGTCGTCGGGTCGTAGTGGTACTTGCGATCCGGTGAGGCGACGGTAGAGGTACTCGCGAACTTGGCGGCGGTAGTCGTTCCGTTCTTAGTTGCACAATCTCCGTAGATGTTCGGGATCACGACGAGGACTTGCCGTCCACGGAGTCTTGGTCGGCGGTAGTGGTTCACGGTCGTGAGCGAACTTGACGGATTCGGCGCTCCGGGTTCAACGTTGAACTTGGAGGGCCATCGGTAGTTTCCTGTCTTGGATCTCCGTGTGCACGTCTTGACGGAACCGGGGTCTCGGTGATGGCCATGGTCTCCATGATGGCGCCGGAGACGGAAACAGCCGGAAAACAAGGTTCCCCGGCAGCAGGGACGGCATCTGACGATCCCTGGCCCGGTGACTCGAAGCAGGGGCGCCGGAGTAGAAGATGCTGCAGGAGGGGCCGGAGGTGAGACGAGGCGGCGCTTGATGAGGCAGAGGAGGGGCACGGCCGCAGGCGCTCCTGTGGCGGCCATGGCTGCAGGCGACGGAGGGTTGAGGGTGGCGGATCCGGCTGAGGGCGCCGGAGTTGGCGGGCGCGGCGCCATGGGGAGGCGAGGCGCGAGGTCGGCGAGGAAGGTGCGAGGGACTGGCGCGGGGCTCGCTGGTCGGCGATGGAGGGCACGGCACGGCCTGCGTGGCGAGTGGAGAGGCCGGGCGCGAGGAGGTGGAGAGGAGGCGCTCGAAGGCTGCGAGGGGGGGCCGAGGGGAGAAGAAGGGCGAGGTGGCGCCATGGAGGAGATTGAGGGAGGACGAGGGGGATCGAGGCGTGGCGCCTCCTGGCGATCTGGTCGGGAGGAGGAGCGAGAGGAGGACGAGGGGAGATGGGATCGGGCGAGCGATGCTCCTGGCGGCGGGGGAGGACGAGAGGGAGAGGATGAGAGGAGGGGGTCGGGGCTAGGGTAGAGCTGGGTTGGGTTTGATCGGCTGGGCCTTGGGAGGAATGGGCCGGCCCGGTGGAGAAGCAAGGCCAGGAGGGGAGGCGCTAGGCGGGCTGGGAGGCCTTGGGCCACAGTGGCCGGCGCGGGAGGAGAATGGCCAGGGGCCGGCTGGGCAGCTGGGCTGGGCTCCCTCTCTCTCACACTAATATAAATACTTTAGCAGAAAACAGATAAAGAGAGACAAAAGAACGAGAGGGTTAGGGAGAGAATTTGGGAACGAGGACAATTTTCCCGGACTCACAAAAATATGAGGAATTTAACAAAAATGATCCAAGGATTTTTGGTGGAACTCCGGAAAATGATAGAAGAAATAATGGCAAGGTTTGGGGAACCAAACTTGACGTAGAAAGGGCATTGGAATTATTTTGCAAGTGTGTTAAGATCAATTCCAAATAAATGGAATAAATTATAATAGCTCCATAACTATTAGGAGGATATGTTATAAAGAGAAGTCACCCTTCCCTCGATTTAAATGGATCGAGAAATCCATGCAATTTATTTAGATGAGTTTTAAAAAATTAATGATATGATGGCATGATGACATGATGCAATGCAAAAACAAAACGAACCACACGACAAAACTCGGAAACCCTGGAAGGCAACTGAAGCTCCGGTCTTGGGGCGTCACAACACTCCACCACTACGAGAGGATCTCGTCCCGAGATCTAGGATGGCACCGGAGAAAAGCGGAAGAGGAAGAGGTAAAACAAAGTTGCTTCTTTGACAAACGAGTGAAACCAAAGAACCTTGAGAGGTTGAACAAAATGAAAGAAAGAAAACAATGAAGATGAAGAAAGTTGAAAACACTCTGTTAGAAAAGAGGAACAAGGGATACGACGAA
Source organism: Aegilops longissima (assembly GCA_021605205.1). Classification (NCBI taxonomy): domain Eukaryota; kingdom Viridiplantae; phylum Streptophyta; class Magnoliopsida; order Poales; family Poaceae; genus Aegilops; species Aegilops longissima. The sequence continues at coordinate 7,607 of JAHIAM010003920.1, forward strand.
AAACAAGAGGTTAAGTGATAACATAGATATTGACACCACTCCGGTTAAAACTAGATCGAGAAGGAATAAGAATGATATAATTTGGGCAGCACTCCGGCTAAAAGAAGAAGGAAAAACTTGATAAGATGAAAAGAACTCGAATGAAAACATGACACTCCGGTTAAAACGATAAGCAAGGAAAAGAACATGGTCTTGACAAAAGAAGATGATGGGTCGAAGAGAGCAACATCACAATGCCTCCGGAAACAATGCATGATCGATAGAAAGTTGGAATGAATAGAACGAAGAATGAAACCAACATCTTCCACCATAAATGAATTTGAAAGAGGATCCTTACGAAGTAGTATTGAACGGAGTTGTTTGAAAAACAACAACGGTAAGAATAAGCTTGTAGTGGGCTTATGAAAACATCTCGAAATTATGAGGTGAGCTTCTGCCACCAACGGAAACAAACGATTGGATTGATATCAACAAGGAGACGAGAAACTTATATCACCGGGAGGACAAATGAAGAACTTGGGTCATTTGCAAGCACCATAAATAGCAACAATCCTTAGGGAAAGCTTTAGGTGAATTATAGCCCAAGATAACTCCAATGAAGAGATTGATGGATTTAAAATACCTCATTCTTGACAACATGTGAATCATGAAACACGAACTCAAATTGTCGAGAATGATATAACACCATCTCAAGAGATAAGGTAGAAAGAATTGCACTTCGAAATGCAAGAAGAAGAATACTTGAACTCCTCAAAACAAAACATGTGTTGAGCACCATGTTCAATTTTGAGTATAGCTTGGCGGATCTTAACTCCGAGAAAAATCTTGAAGAACAATTGAAGAATGAAAAGAATCCTTGAGGAAGCACCATGTAGAGCCTCCATGAAGAACTCCGGTAAACAAAAGGATTATAAAAGAAAGAGAAGTTGACAATACAAGGTGAAGCCTTGCATTGTTAAGATGAAACTTTGAAATGATATAACCGAGAAAACTTGGAACTCCGGAAAGAAAAGATGAACAAATGAAATCAAGAATTTTGACGATCCTCCGGGATAAGGAATTGCATTTACCCGATGAAACAAGAATAAGAATTACATTATGCTGATCCTTCACCAATTAAATTGATGGCAAGCAATGGATTTGGCCTACTACTTATTCTCGTTGAAAAATGATTACAGATAGAGATATAGCGCAAACTTGAGAAGGTCTTGATGGAACCACCGGTGGGATTGAAACAACGAATAAATTGATATGATAATGAAGGAAGTGAAATCTTGAACGAACCACCGTAAGAATTGAGAATGAACGTAGCAAAGGCACAATTCACCGGGAAGAATTGGAAAACGAATAAAGATATTTGAGGGGATTTAGATACAAGTGAACGAATAGATGACGAGCTGATTAGTGAATACTTGAATGATGCACCGGTCAGATTTGGAGAACAAGAGCTGAACGCGTCGGGTCTACACGGAGGGGATCTTGCTGTGGGTCTGGCCCGGATGTTGCTCCAAAGTGTTCCTATGGGATGACCTAACACAACCGGGTGGAGAGGCCCACTGGTCAAATCCCGTCCGTGCAAAGTCAAAGGCTAGATCCGGTGGTCAAACGCTCTGAGGTTAGGCGGACGGGGGCCTGGGGGTAGCTATGCCACCGAGCGTCGCATCGGGCCCTCATACATGCGGGGTGGTGTGGTGGCATGTCCGAAGAGGCGCACGCGTCTCGGTGTGGCCCCCCTCACGGACGGCGATGACACGGTAGTAGGCGTTCTGCGGAAGCGATGCGGCGTGAATATTATTAAATACTCGGAGCGATAAAATCATGAGTTTTTACATGACATGGGCACATGTGCTATAGGACCGATGGTAATTTTCATAAATTTTCGTGATGGAGAAGTATCTCGAACACTTCCCTACGCTGGATTGCTCTTGGCGTCTCGACTATGGCGGTGACCTCGAGGGCTAACATACCGTCAAATCTTGCGTGGCGGCCTCTCACAAGTCTGGAAGTGTTGTGGCGGTTGCAAATGCCCGCACGCGTCTCAGTGTGCCCCCCCCTCACAGACGGCGCCGCCGCCGCACTGGAGAAGCAGACGACGTCGGGTCTACACGGAGTGGATGCAGCTGTGGGTTTGGCCTGGATGTTGCTCCGGGTGTCCCTATGGGCGAATCGACACAACCGGGTGGAGAGGTCCACTGGTCAAAGCCCGTCCGTGCAAAGTCAAAGGCTAGATCGCGTGGTCAAGCGCTTCTGAGGTTAGGGCGGGACAGGGCACTTTGGGGGGTAGCAATGCCACCGGGCGTCGTGCAGGCCCTCATACATGCGGGTGGTGTGGTGGCATGTCTGAAGAGGCGGCTGCGTGTCCGGTGTGCACCCCCCTCACGGATGGCGCGCCCGCCGCACCGGCTGGAGAAGCAGACGCGTCGGGTCTACGGAGGGATCTTGCTGTGGTTCTGGCCGGATGTTGCTCCAAAGTGTTCCTATGGGCTGACCTAACACAACCGGGTGGAGAGGCCCTTGGTCAAATCCCGTCCGTGCAAAGTCAAAGGCTAGATCCGGTGGTCAAACGCTTCTGAGGTTAGGCGGGGCCGGGGCCCAGGGGTAGCAATGCCACCGGAGCGTCGCATCGGGCCCTCATACATGCGGGGTGGTGTGGTGGCATGTCCGAAGAGGCGGCACGTGTCTCCGGGGTGTGGCCCCCCTCACGGACGGCGATGACACGGTAGTAGACGTTCTGCGGAAACGATGCGAAGTGAATATTATTAAATACTCGGAGCACGATAAAATCATGAGTTTTTTACATGACGTGGGCACATGTGCTGTAGGACCGATGGTAATTTTTCATAATTTTTCGTGATGGAGAAGTATCTGAACACTTCCCTCTACGCGGATTGCTCTTGGCGTCTCTGACTGTGTGGCCGTGACCTCAGAGGGCCAGTATACCGTCAAATCTTGCGTAGGCGGCCTCTCACAAGTCTGGAAGTGTTGTGGCGGTTGCAAATGCCCGGCACGCGTCTCCGGGGTGTGCCCCCCCCCCCTCACGGATGGCGCCGCCGCCGGCACCTGGAAGGGGAAACAGACGCGTCGGGTCTACGGAGTGAATGTAGCTGTGGTTTTGGCCGGATGTTGCTCCGGGTGTCCCTATGGGCGGCCCGACACAACGGGTGGAGAGGTCCACTGGTCAAAGCTCGTCGTGCAAAGTCAAAGGGCTAGATCGCGTGGTCAAACGCTACAGGGTTAGGCAGGACGGGGGCACTGGGGGTAGCAATGCCACCGGAGCGTCGTAACGGGCCCTCATACATGCGGGGTGGTGTGGTGGCATGTCTGAAGAGGCGGCACGCGTGTCCGGGGTGTGCACCCCCTCACAGACGGCGGCCGCCGCACCGGCACTGGAGAAGCAGACGTGTCGGGTCTACACGGAGGGATCTTGCTGTGGGTCTGGCCCGGATGTTGCTCCAAAGTGTTCCAATGGGCTGACCTAACACAACCGGGTGGAGAGGCCCACTGGTCAAATCCCGTCCGTGCAAAGTCAAAGGGCTAGATCCGGTGGTCAAATGCTACAGGGTTTGGCGGGACGGGGGCCCTGGGGGGTAGCAATGCCACCGGAGCCTCGCATCGGGCCCTCATACATGCGGGGTGGTGTGGTGGCATGTACGAAGAGGCGGCACACGTCTCCGGGGTGTGGTCCCCCTCACGGACGGCGATGACACGGTAGTAGACGTTCTGCGGAAACGATGCGGTGTGAATATTATTAAATACTCGGAGCGCGATAAAATCATGAGTTTTTTATGATGGGCACATGTGCTATAGGACCGATGGTAATTTTCATAATTTTTCGTGATGGAGAAGTATTTGAACACTTCCCTCTCTGGATTGCTCTTGGCGTCTCTGACTGATGGCGGCTGACCTCAAGGGCTAACATACCGTCAAATCTTGCGTGGCGGCCTCTCACAAGTCTGGAAGTGTTGTGGCGGTTGCAAATGCCCGCACGCGTCTCCGGTGTGCCCCCCCTCTCACGGGCGCCGCCGCCGCACCTAGAGAAGAAACAGACGTCGGGTCTACACGGAGTGGATGTAGCTGTGGGTTTGGCCAGGATGTTGCTCCCGGGTGTCCCTATGGGCCAAACTAACACAACCGGGTGGAGAGGTCCACTGGTCAAAGCCCGTCCGTGCAAAGTCAAAGGGCTAGATCGCTTGGTCAAGCGCTCTGAGGTTAAGCGGGGCCAGGGGCACAGGGGGGTAGCAATGCCACGGAGGCGTCGTCTGGGCCCTCATACATGCGGGGTGGTGTGGTGGCATGTCCAAGAGGCGGCAGCGTGTCAAAGTGTGCCCCCCCTCACAGACGGCGCCGCCGCCACCACCACTGGAGAAGCAGACGCGTCGGGTCTACGGAGGGATCTTGCTGTGGGTCTTGCCGGATGTTGCTCCAAAGTGTTCCTATGGGCTGACCTAACACAACCGGGTGGAGAGGCCCTTGGTCAAATCCGTCCGTGCAAAGTCAAAGGGCTAGATCCGGTGGTCAAGCGCTCTGAGGTTAGGCGGGGACGGGGGCCACAGGGGGTAGCTATGCCACCGAGGCGTCGATCGGGCCCTCATACATACGGGGTGGTGTGGTGGCATGTCCGAAGAGGCGCACGCGTCTCTCAGGTGTGGCCCCCCCTCACGGACGGCGATGACACGGTAGTAGGCGTTCTGCGGAAGCGATCTGGCGTGAATATTATTAAATACTCGGAGCGCGATAAAATCATGAGTTTTTTACATGACATGGGCACATGTGCTATAGGACCGATGGTAATTTTACATAAATTTTCGTGATGGAGAAGTATCTGAACACTTCCCTCTCGCGGATTGCTCTTGGCGTCTCTGACTGTGGCGGCGGACCTCGGGGCTAACATACCGTCAAATCTTGCGTGGCGGCCTCTCACAAGTCTGGAAGTGTTGTGGCGGTTGCAAATGCCCGCACGCGTCTCGGTGTGCCCCCCCCTCACGGACAGGCGCCGCCGCCGCACCCGGAGAGAAGCAGACGGACGCGTCGGGTCTACAGAGTGGATGCAGCTGTGGGTTTGGCCGGATGTTGCTCCCGGTGTCCCTATGGGCGAGCCGACACAACCGGGTGGAGAGGTCCACTGGTCAAAGCCCGTCCGTGCAAAGTCAAAGGGCTAGATCGCGTGGTCAAGCGCTCTGAGGTTAAGCGGGGACGGGGCCTTTGGGGGTAGCAATGCCACCGGAGGCGTCGTCATCGGCCCTCATACATGCGGGTGGTGTGGTGGCATGTCCGAAGAGGGGCAGCGTGTCCGGTGTGCACCCCCAGACAGACGGCGCCGCCTTGACACTGGAGAAGCAGACGCGTCGGGTCTACGGAGGGATCTTGCTGTGGGTCTGGCCGGATGTTGCTCCAAAGTGTTCCTATGGGCTGACCTAACACAACCGGGTGGAGAGGCCCTTGGTCAAATCCCGTCCGTGCAAAGTCAAAGGGCTAGATCCGGTGGTCAAACGCTCTGAGGTTAGGCGGGGACAGGGGCCCTGGGGGTAGCAATGCCACCGGGCGTCGCATCGGGCCCTCATACATGCGGGGTGGTGTGGTGGCATGTCCGAAGAAGGCGCACGTGTCTCGGGGTGTGGCCCCCCTCACGGACGGCGATGACACGGTAGTAGGCGTTCTGCGGAAGCGATCTGGCGTGAATATTATTAAATACCGGAGCACGATAAAATCATGAGTTTTTACATGACGTGGGCACATGTGCTATAGGACCGATGGTAATTTTTCATAATTTTCGTGATGGAGAAGTATCTGAACACTTCCCTCTCGCGGATTGTTCTTGGCGTCTCTGTTGTGGCGGTGACCTCAGGGCTAACATACCGTCAAATCTTGCGTGGCGGCCTCTCACAAGTCTGGAAGTGTTGTGGCGGTTGCAAATGCCCGGCCGCGCGTCTCAGTGTGCCCCCCCCCCTCACGGATGGCGCGCCGCCGCACCTGAAGGGGAAGCAGACGCGTCGGGTCTACAGAGTGGATGTAGCTGTGGGTTTGGCCGGATGTTGCTCCCGGTGTCCCTATGGGCGGCCGACACACCGGGTGGAGAGGTCCACTGGTCAAAGCTCGTCCGTGCAAAGTCAAAGGGCTAGATCGCGTGGTCAAGCGCTTCTGAGGTTAGCGGGGCCAGGGGCCTTTGGGGTAGCAATGCCACGGAGGCGTCGTGCAGACCCCTCATACATGCGAGGGTGGTGTGGTGGCATGTCTGAAGAGGCGGCACGCGTGTCCGGTGTGCACCCCCCTCACAGACGGCGCCGCCGGGACCGGACTGGAGAAGCAGACGTGTCGGGTCTACGGAGGGATCTTGCTGTGGGTCCGCCCGGATGTTGCTCCAAAGTGTTCCTATGGGCTGACCTAACACAACCGGGTGGAGAGGCCCTTGGTCAAATCCCGTCCGTGCAAAGTCAAAGGCTAGATCCGGTGGTCAAACGCTCTGAGGTTAGGCGGGACGGGGGCCTGGGGTAGCAATGCCACCGAGAGCCTCGATCGGGCCCTCATACATGCGGGGTGGTGTGGTGGCATGTCCGAAGAGGCGCACACGTGTCTCGGGTGTGGCCCCCCTCACGGACGGCGATGACACGGTAGTAGGCGTTCTGCGGAAGCGGCGCGGTGTGAATATTATTAAATACTCGAGCACGATAAAATCATGAGTTTTTACATGGCGTGGGCACATGTGCTATAGGACCGATGGTAATTTTTCATAATTTTCGTGATGGAGAAGTATTTGAACACTTCCCTCTCGCGGATTGTTCTTGGCGTCTCTGATTGTGGCGGCGGCCTCAAGGGCTAGCATACCGTCAAATCTTGCGTAGGCGGCCTCTCACAAGTCTGGAAGTGTTGTGGCGGTTGCAAATGCCCGGCACGCGTCTCCGGGGTGTGCCCCCCCCCTCACGGATGGCGCCGCCGCCGGCACCTGGAAGGGGAAACGGACGCGTCGGGTCTACACGGAGTGGATGTAGCTGTGGTTTTGGCCCGGATGTTGCTCCCGGGTGTCCCTATGGGCCGAACTGACACAACCGGGTGGAGAGGTCCACTGGTCAAAGCTCGTCCGTGCAAAGTCAAAGGGCTAGATCGCGTGGTCAAGCGCTTCTGAGGGTTAGCGGGGACAGGGGCATTGGGGTAGCAATGCCACCGGAGGCGTCAGACGGGCCCTCATACATGCGGCCTGGTGTGGTGGCATGTCTGAAGAGGCGCACGCGTGTCCGGTGTGCACCCCCTCACGGACGGCGCCGCCGCCGGGACCTGGAGGGGGGAAACGGACGTGTCGGGTCTACACGGAGGGGATCTTGCTGTGGGTCTGGCCCGGATGTTGCTCCAAAGTGTTCCTATGGGCTGACCTAACACAACCGGGTGGAGAGGCCCACTGGTCAAATCCCGTCCGTGCAAAGTCAAAGGGCTAGATCCGGTGGTCAAATGCTACAGGGTTTGGCGGGACGGGGCCCTGGGGGGTAGCAATGCCACCGGAGCCTCGCATCGGGCCCTCATACATGCGGGGTGGTGTGGTGGCATGTACGAAGAGGCGGCACACGTCTCCGGGGTGTGGTCCCCCTCACGGACGGCGATGACACGATAGTAGACGTTCTGCGGAAACGATGCGGTGTGAATATTATTAAATACTCGGAGCGCGATAAAATCATGAGTTTTTTACATGACGTGGGCACATGTGCTATAGGACCGATGGTAATTTTTCATAATTTTCGTGATGGAGAAGTATTTGAACACTTCCCTCTCGCGGATTGCTCTTGGCGTCTCTGACGATGGCGGCGACCTCCGGGGCTAACATACCGTCAAATCTTGCGTGGCGGCCTCTCACAAGTCTGGAAGTGTTGTGGCGGTTGCAAATGCCCGCACGCGTCTCCGGTGTGCCCCCCCCTCACGGATGGCGCCGCCGCCGCACCTGGAAGAAGCAGACGCGTCGGGTCTACACGGAGTGGATGTAGCTGTGGTTTTGGCCGGATGTTGCTCCGGGTGTCCCTATGGGCGGCCCGACACAACTTTGGTGGAGAGGTCCACTGGTCAAAGCTCGTCCGTGCAAAGTCAAAGGCTAGATCGCGTGGTTAAGCGCTTCTGAGGTTAAGCGGGGCCAGGGGCATTGGGGTAGCAATGCCACGGAGGCGTCAGAACGGGCCCTCATACATGCGGGGTGGTGTGGTGGCATGTCTGAAGAAGGCGCACGCGTGTCCGGTGTGCCCCCCTCACAGACGGCGCCGCCTTGCCGGCACTGGAGAAGCAGACGTGTCGGGTCTACGGAGGGATCTTGCTGTGGGTCTGGCCGGATGTTGCTCCAAAGTGTTCCTATGGGCTGACCTAACACAACCGGGTGGAGAGGCCCTTGGTCAAATCCGTCCGTGCAAAGTCAAAGGGCTAGATCCGGTGGTCAAATGCTCTGGGTTTGGCGGGGCCGGGGCCACTGGGGGTAGCAATGCCACGGAGCCTCGCATCGGGCCCTCATACATGCGGGGTGGTGTGGTGGCATGTCTGAAGAGGCGCACACGTCTCCGGGTGTGGTCCCCCTCACGGACGGCGATGACACGGTAGTAGGCGTTCTGCGGAAGCGATGCGGTGTGAATATTATTAAATACTCGGGAGCGATAAAATCATGAGTTTTTACATGGCGTGGGCACATGTGCTATAGGACCGATGGTAATTTTTCATAATTTTTCGTGATGGAGAAGTATTTGAACACTTCCCTCTCGTGGATTGCTCTTGGCGTCTCTGACGATGGCGGCGACCTCGGGCTAACATACCGTCAAATCTTGCGTGGCGGCCTCTCACAAGTCTGGAAGTGTTGTGGCGGTTGCAAATGCCCGCGCGCGTCTCGGTGTGCCCCCCCCTCACAGACGGCGCCGCCTTGGCCGCACCGGAGGGGGAAGCAGACGTCGGGTCTACGGAGTGGATGTAGCTGTGGGTTTGGCCGGATGTTGCTCCGGGTGTCCCTATGGGCGGCCCGACACAACCGGGTGGAGAGGTCCACTGGTCAAAGCCCGTCCGTGCAAAGTCAAAGGCTAGATCGCGTGGTCAAGCGCTCTGAGGTTAAGCGGGGCCGGGGCACTTTGGGGGTAGCAATGCCAACGGAGCGTCGTACCGGGCCCTCATACATGCGGGGTGGTGTGGTGGCATGTCGAAGAGGCGGCACGCGTGTCCGGGGTGTGCCCCCCCTCACGGACGGCGCCGCCGACACTGGAGAAGCAGACGCGTCGGGTCTACGGAGGGATCTTGCTGTGGGTCTGGCCGGATGTTGCTCCAAAGTGTTCCTATGGGCTGACCTAACACAGCCGGGTGGAGAGGCCCCTGGTCACATCCGTCCGTGCAAAGTCAAAGGCTAGATCCGGTGGTCAAACGCTCTGAGGTTAGGCGGGGCCGGGGCCGTGGGGGTAGCTATGCCACGGAAGCGTCGCATCGGGCCCTCATACATACGGGGTGGTGTGGTGGCATGTCCGAAGAGGCGGCACGCGTCTCGGGTGTGGCCCCCCTCACGGACGGCGATGACACGGTAGTAGGCGTTCTGCGGAAGCGATCGGCGTGAATATTATTAAATACTCGGAGGCGATAAAATCATGAGTTTTTACATGACATGGGCACATGTGCTATAGGACCGATGGTAATTTTACATAAATTTTCGTGATGGAGAAGTATCTGAACACTTCCTCTCGCGGATTGCTCTTGCGCGACTACTTTGTGGCGGCGGCCTCGGGGCTAACATACCGTCAAATCTTGCGTGGCGGCCTCTCACAAGTCTGGAAGTGTTGTGGCGGTTGCAAATGCCCGCACGCGTCTCGAGTGTCCCCCCCCCCTCACAGACGGCGCCGCCGCCGCACCTGGAGAAGCAGACGTCGGGTCTACGGAGTGGATGCAGCTGTGGGTTTGGCCGGATGTTGCTCCGGGTGTCCCTATGGGCGGCCCGACACAACCGGGTGGAGAGGTCCACTGGTCAAAGCCCGTCCGTGCAAAGTCAAAGGCTAGATCGCGTGGTCAAGCGCTACAGGGTTAAGCGGGGCGAGGGCACTTGGGGGTAGCAATGCCACGGAGGCGTCGTGCGGGCCCTCATACATGCGGGGTGGTGTGGTGGCATGTCCGAAGAGGGGGCAGCGTGTCCGGTGTGCACCCCCTCACAGACGGCGCCGCCAAAGACCGGACTGGAGAAGCAGACGCGTCGGGTCTACGGAGGGATCTTGCTGTGGGTCCGCCCGGATGTTGCTCCAAAGTGTTCCTATGGGCTGACCTAACACAACCGTGTGGAGAGGCCCTTGGTCAAATCCGTCCGTGCAAAGTCAAAGGGCTAGATCCGGTGGTCAAACGCTCTGAGGTTAGGCGGGGACAGGGGGCCTGGGGTAGCAATGCCACCGAGGCGTCGATCGGGCCCTCATACATGCGGGGTGGTGTGCTGGCATGTCTAAAGAGGCGCACGTGTCTCGGGGTGTGGCCCCCCTCACGGACGGCGATGACACGGTAGTAGGCGTTCTGCGGAAGCGATCTGAAGTGAATATTATTAAATACTCAGACACGATAAAATCATGAGTTTTTACATGGCGTGGGCACATGTGCTGTAGGACCGATGGTAATTTTCATAATTTTTCGTGATGGAGAAGTATCTGAACACTTCCTCTACGCGGATTGCTCTTGGCGTCTCTGTTGTGGCGGCGGACCTCCGGGGCTAACATACCGTCAAATCTTGCGTGGCGGCCTCTCACAAGTCTGGAAGTGTTGTGGCGGTTGCAAATGCCCGAGCAGCGTCTCCGGGTGCCCCCCCTCACGGATGGCGCCGCCGCCGCACTGGAAGAAGCAGACGGACGTCGGGTCTACGGAGTGGATGTAGCTGTGGTTTTGGCCGGATGTTGCTCCGGGTGTCCCTATGGGCGAATCGACACAACCGGGTGGAGAGGTCCACTGGTCAAAGCTCGTCGTGCAAAGTCAAAGGCTAGATCGCGTGGTCAAACGCTCTGAGGTTAAGCGGCAGACGGGGCACTTTGGGGTAGCAATGCCACCGGGCGTCGTCTGACCGGGCCCTCATACATGCGGGGTGGTGTGGTGGCATGTCCAAGAGGCGCACGCGTGTCAGGTGTGCCCCCTCACAGACGGCGCCGCCGACTTGGGACTGGAGAAGCAGACGTGTCGGGTCTACGGAGGGATCTTGCTGTGGGTCTGGCCGGATGTTGCTCCAAAGTGTTCCTATGGGCTGACCTAACACAACCGGGTGGAGAGGCCCACTGGTCAAATCCCGTCCGTGCAAAGTCAAAGGGCTAGATCCGGTGGTCAAATGCTACAGGGTTTGGCGGGACGGGGGCCCTGGGGGGTAGCAATGCCACCGGAGCCTCGCATCGGGCCCTCTGTAACGCCCTCGATGCGGCTATATCTCCCACGTGTCGAAGCACGACTTAGAGGCATAACCGCATTGAAAGCAATATTGCAAGTGAGGTAATCTTCACACAACCCATGTAATACATAAGGGAAAGAGATACATAGTTGGCTTACAATCGCCACTTCACACAATACATGGGTAAAACATTACATCATACAGGTACAATCAAGGTCCGACTACGGAACCAAAATAAAAGAAGACTACCCCAAATGCTACAGATCCCCGATCGTCCCAACTGGGCTCCACTCTTGATCAGCTGAAGCGAAACAACACAATGCACAAAGTCTTCATCGAGCTCCTCCTTGAGCTCAGGTGCATCACCCTGCAGTTTCATCGGCACTGCAAACTGGTTTTGGAAGTATCTGTGAGTCACGGGACTCAGCAATCTCACACCCATGAGATCAAGACTATTTAAGCTTAAAGGTAGGACAGGATGGTGAGGTGGAGCTGCAGCAAGCGACTAGCATATATGGTGGCTAACATACATAAATGAGAGCGAGAAGAGAAGGCAAAAGCACGGTCGAACAACTATGATCAAGAAGTGATCCTGAACTCCTACTTACGTCAAACATAACTCCAACACGTGTTCACTTCCGGACTCCACGAGAAGAGACCATCACGTTACACACGCGTTGGTGTATTTTAATTAAGATCAACCGGGTTTTCTACAACGGACATTAACAAATTCCCATCTGCCACATAACCGCTGGCACGGCTTTGAAAGTTCAAAACCCTGCAGGGTGTCCCAACAGCCCATGATAAGCTCTCGCGATCAACGAAGGATATTCCTTCTCCCGGGAAGACCCGATCAGTCTCGGAATCCGGCTACAAGACATTCACAGCAATAAAACAAGACCAGCAAAGCCGCCCGGATGTGCCGACAAATCCTGATAGGAGCTGCACATATCTCGGTCTCGGGGCACACCGGATGAGCAAGGCGTCGGGTTGGCATAAACCCTGATTGCCTGTGGGGCGCGGACATCGCTCGGTTTGGACCAGCACTCAAAGGAGAACTGGCCGGGGGATAAAATAAAGATGACCCTCGGGCTCCGAAACCCAAGGGAAAAAGGGCATAGGTGAGGCAAATGGTAAAACCAATGTTGGGCCTTCTGGAAAAGTCTTATTCAAAGCGAACTGTCAAGGGGTCCCATAAATCACCCGACCGCGTTAGGGACGCAAACTCCGGGAACATAACACGGTATGGCGGAAACTAGAGGCGGCAAGAGTGGAACAAAACACCAGGCATAAGGCCGAGCCTTCCACCCTTTACCAAGTATATAGATGCATTATTAAATAAGATATATTGTGATATCCCAACAAGTAAAACATGTTCCAACAAGGAACAACATCTCCATGTTCAACAAGGAACAAACTTCATCTTCACCGCAACTAACAACGCTATAAGAGGGCTGAGCAAAGCGGTAACATAGCCAAACAACGGTTTGCTAGGAAAGGATGGTTAGAGGCTTGACATGGCAATGTGGGTGGCATGATATAGCAAGTGGTAGGCATCGTAGCATAGGCATAGCAAAAGAGCGAGCATCTAGCAAGCAAAGATAGAAGTGATTTCGAGGGTATGGTCATCTTGCCTGAAATCCCGCAAGGAAGAAGAACGAGTCCATGAAGAAGACAAACGGGCGAAGACGAATGAATCCTCACAACTCCGGAACGAACCCGAAGCTAACGAGAGAAGCAAACCGGAAAGAAACAAACAACATAGTAAACAACCATCACATAAACATGGCATGATGCACAATCAAGTATGATGCATGTCCGGTTTAATGAGGCATGGCATGGCAATATGCACAAACAATCCTACAAATTAAGTGGAGCTCAATATGCAACGAATTGCATATTGACGAAACTTCACAACATTTATTTAGTTCTCTCCCGATTAGGTACTCAACAATATTAAATGTTGTTAAACATGGCAAGAGGTGGAGCATAATTAAACTACCTATCTAGGCAAGTTTAAATGAGGCCGGAAACAACGAACAACAATTCCGGAAAATCCCCATATGCAAATTATGGATTTGGAACAGATCTGACCTAAAGCATATTTTAGAGTTGTTAAACATGCAAAGTAATGCTACCATGTTAAACTAGGCATTTTTCTACCCCATTTACATATATAATTTATTTAAAATGGAGCTACGGTTATTTAGTTATGAAATAAATCATTTTAACATGGCATTTAAGCAAGTTAATGCAAACAACAATTTTAAACATTTAAATGTTGTTATCATGATGCGGATGACAGATGCAAGTTTTATGCAATATTATGAAAACGTTATCATGAGCATGATATGAAGCATTATGTCACCGTGGTGGAAGAAAGGGGTGCCACGGCAACGAATCCGAAAATGGTGCCACGGCAACATATCGGTTCCGATAACTCGATTGAGACATCGGTACAAAGGAAAACGTGACGGAAGCGAGCCATGCAAGAATGGTGGGGTGATCCCGGATACCGGGTTCCCACGGAACGATGGCATGGCAACGAGGAGCATCGCAAGGATGATTCGGACACGGTCGGTCATCTCGGGTTATACCTCCGAAGCGAGCAATCGGGACGGGTCGAGTTTCGTAGAGGGAAGGAGTCGTTCACGGGTCGTCGAGGGAAGTAGAGGAAGTAGTCGTTTCACGTTCGATGGTAGTGGTACACGTCATCGGGGTACTTGTCGGATCCGGTCTTGGCGATTCGGGTTTCCGTAGGGGTACTTGTCGCATCATCGTGGAAGTAGTCATTCGGGCTTCCGTTTCGAGCGTAGGGGTACTTGTCGTTATCCACCTCGGATGTAGTCGTTCCAGCGTGAGACGAACTTGCGGAACCGAAGGGTACTTGGCGCATCACCGTGGTACTTGTACATGTGTCGTAGCCGTTCGGGTCTTTGGTAGCGGTGCTTGGCGATCGTCGTGGTACTTGGCGAGTCCGGGAAGCAGTCGCCATACGCATCGAGAGGAACACACAACCGGCACGGCAGCCACGGGTCATCAAAAGCAGAGGCCATGGCGAGAGGTTCTGCCCGGCAGCTGCAAGTGGTGGACGGACGCGAGCAGCGGCAGGGCTTCGAGGCAGGGGCGCCGGAGTTGAAGGTGCTTGGCGACGGAGAGGAGCACGGTGGTGCGGGCGCGGCTCGGGACGGATGGGCTTGAAGCGCCAGGAACGACGGCTCAGCAGCTGGGCGGACGAGCTGGGCGGCCCGGAGGCACGGTCAAGGCAGGACCAGTCGGAAGCAGCGCTTGCTGCTGCTGCTCGATGCAGCCGGGCGGCGATGGAGATGGAAGCAGGGCGTGACGGCAGCGGGTCTCGGCGCGTGGAAGGAGGTCAGTGAAGGCAGCAGATCGAGGGGTGGCGCGAAGGAAGTTGGGCCTTCGCTCGGGCCCGATCTGGAGGCTAAGCGCCCTGTTCCGACGAAGAAGAGGTCATGGCAGGGCTGGCGAAGCAATGACGAGGAGGAAGGCGGGGATCGGCGCAGGTGCTCGAGGAGGTGAGCGGGGAGGAGAAGAGAGGCCGGCGGCGACGAGGGATCGCGAGGAGAGGTGAGGAGAGGAGAGATGGGGATCGGGCAGGGAGAGAGATGGGATCAGGCAGGGAGAGAGATGCGGAGGACGAGGGATCGGGCGGGGGGCGGCGCTTGGAGGAGGACGAGGGAGGAAGACTGCGGGCTAGGGAGAGATGGGCTAGGGTTAGGTCGGGGCTGCTGGGCCTTGGGCCAGCCTGTGAGGGCCTCTGGGAGGAGAAGGAGAGATGGTGGGCTGCCGAGGGAGGGCTGGCCTGCTGGGCTGGCTCTCCTCTCTCTCTCTCTAATATATATACTTTAGCAGAAAACAGATAAAGAGAAGAAAAGAAAGAGAGGGTTGGGGAAAGGATTTGGACACACGGATAATTTTCCGAGCTACATAAAAATATGAGGAATTTAACAAAAATGATCCAAGGATTTATGGTGGAACTCCGGAAAATGATAGAATAATAATGGCAAGGTTTGGGGCCAAACTTGAAGCAGAAAGGGCATTGGAATTATTTTGCAAGTGTGTTAAGATCAATTCCAAATAAATGGAATAATTATTATAGCTCCCTAATAATATTGGGAGGGTATGTTATAAAGAGAACACACCATGTGAATTCCCTCGATTTAAATGGATCGAGAAATCCATGCAATTTATTTAGAAGAGTTTTAAAAATTAATGAATGATGGCATGATGACATGATGCAATGCAAGAGATGCAAAGAGGAATGCAACAAGCAAAACAAAACACATGGCAAAACTCGAAAACCCTGGAAGGCAACTGAAGCTCCGGTCTTGGGGCGTCACAACACTCCACCACTACGAGAGGATCTCGTCCCGAGATCTAGGATGGCACCGGAGAAAAAACGGAAGAGGAAGAGGTAAAACAAAGTTGCTTCTTTGACAAACGAATGAAACCAAAGAACCTTGAGAGGTTGAACAAAATGAAAGAAAGAAAACAACGAAGATGAACAAAGTTGAAAACACTCTGTTAGAAAAGAGGAACAAGGGATACGACGAAAAACCAAGAGGTTTAGTGATAACATAGATGTTGACACCACTCCGGTTAAAACTAGATCGAGAAGGAATAAGAATGATATAATTTGGGCAGCACTCCGACTAAAAGAAGAAGGAGAACTTGATAAGAAGAAAAGAACTTGAAGAGATGACACAACCTCCGTTTAAATGGATAAGCAAGAAAAAGAACATGATCTTGACAAAACGAGACGATGGGTCGAAGAGAGCAACATCACAATGCCTTCGAAACGAAAGAATAGAATCTAGATTGTTGGGATAAAGGGACGGAGAAGAAAAAGACAACTTCTACCACAAATGAATTTGAATGAGGCATCCTTACAAACAAGGATAGAACGGAGTTGTTGGAAAACCAACAACGGTAAGAATAAGCTTGTAGTGGGCTTATGAAAACATCTCAAAATTATGAGGTGAGCTTCTGCCACTGACGGAAACAATTGATTGATTGAGATCAAAGAAGATAAGAGAAACTTCTTCTCCGAGATGAGAAATGAAGAACTTGGGTCATTTACAAGCACCATAAATAGCAACAATCCTTAGGGAAAGCTTTAGGTGAAATATAGCCCAAGACAACTCCAATGAAGAGATTGATGGATTTAAAATACCTCATTCTTGACAACATGTGAATCATGAAACACGAACTCAAATTGTCGAGAATGACATAACACCATCTCAAGAGATAAGGTAGAAAGAATTGCACTTCGTAATGCAAGAAGAAGAATACTTGAACTCCTCAAAACAAAACATGTGTTGAACACCATGCTTATTTTAGAGTATAGCTTGGCGGATCATAGCTTCGAGAGAAATCTTGAAGACCAAATAATAATTAAAAGAATCCTTGACAAACCATCATGTAGAGCCTCCATGAAGAACTCCGTTAACCAAAAGGGTGATAGAAAGAAAGAGAAGTTGACAATACAAGGTGAAGCCTTGCAGTGATAAGATGAAGCTTTGAAATGATATAGCCGAGAAAACTTGGAACTTCGGATAAGAAAGATGAACAAATGAAATCAAGAATTTTGATGAACCTCCGGAATAAGGAATTGAATTTACTCGATGTGACAAGAATAAGAATTACATTATGCTGATCCTTCACCAATAAAATTGATGACAAGCAATGGATTTGGCACACTACTTATTCCCGTTGATAAAATGATTACAGATAGAGATATAGCGCAAACTTGAGAAGGTATTCAACGAACCACCGGTAGGATTGAAACAACGAATAAATTAATATGATAACAAAGGAAGTGAAATCTAGAACAAACCACCGTAAGAATTGAAAATGAACATAGCAAAGGCACAATTCACCGGAAAGAATTGGAAAACGAATAATGATGCTTGACAAAATTTAGATACATTAGAACGAAGAGATCATGAACTGATTAGAGGATATTTGAATGATGCACCGGTCAGATTTGGAAAACAAGAGCTGAAAGCTGGAATGAATAATTCTGAGATGATGGGCTCCGGAGAATCAAACTGAAAAGACTCCTGAAATGCTCCGGGTGGGTTAAAAGAATTCTCACAATCGAAAATAATTATGAGAGGATGGCATCAAGCTAGAACCATGAATCTTGAAGAGAAAAGAGCGAAATTAAAGAGAAACTCATCTTCAGTCTTCAAAATTCGAGAATGACGACGAGAACATCACCATGAATTATTGAGGCACTCCGGAATGAAAATTAGAAAAGGTTGAACCAACAATGAAAAATAATTTGGAAGATCTTGGAGAAAGACATTTGACTGATGATAACTCATTCTTACGTCAAACTTTGCAATGAATTTGGGAATAGCTCTTGAAAATTAGAAGAGTCAGGTAAGATCCTGGAAAAAAAACCTGTGGGTTAGGGCCCACTCAAAAGAACCACCGTTGAACGATTGCTTGAAAAGATATTGCACCGGTAGAATTAAATGGCTTGAATGAGATAGCATCCTCAAAAGAACTTGAGTGAATTGAGAATGGAAACTAGAATCTTCTGAGATAACTTCAACGCTCCGGAACAATTGAATAGCGAGAAATGGATGATTAAGAGGTGCACCGGCATGAGAAAGCATTTGAACGATGAAAAGAATACGATCAACACTGAAAACTTGACTTAAAACCACCGGAAAAGAATACGAGAATGATGAATGATGAACTTGAAACTGTTGAGCATCTTCATGGGAAAACACCGGATAAGAACATTGAAAGAAAAGAATGAAGAGACTTCACTCAATAAAAATGGATACTTGATTAAGAAATCTGAGTCCTTGAAGAAAAAGGGTGGGAGGGCGGGAAATCAAAACAACTTGGGTCGGATGAAACGAACACCGTTGAGAAAAAGCTTAGAATTGATCTTGCGAATGTTGGAATGATCGGATCCACTTGAAGAGAAGCACGCCGGTTGGAAAAGAATTAACATGACAAGCTCAGTGATCAAGAAGGATTAGTATTCACATAGCAATATGAGAACACCAATTAGGAAAAAGGTATGGAATCAACACTTGACATTGAAGCAACTTGAATACCACAAAACGGAACAAAAAAAAAACAAAGGATTGGCTTGCAGAATAAGCCGGAACAAATACATATGATAGAGATTTACCCAATCCCATATCATGCATCTGTCGGAAAGATATTCTAGGAGCTACTTGAATTCCCACCTATAAACTCCCGAAACTTTCTGGTTATGCAATCTGGTGTTGGGGATACAGGGGACACAAAATATATCACCCAAACTAACAATACCTAGATCCAGCTGTATCCATCCGTCAACACATAACCAAGAAACCTTCGAAATCGTGTACCTCGACCTTGAAAAACATCCGTTATACAAGTCATGGCAATACTCCCTTTTCGCCACGATCTTTGGGCTATCGAGGTTATCTCACCAACAACTGTACAAAAGAGATTTCGATGTCGGCAAAACTCAGGTATTCGAACTGCAGCGATAAAATTGTGGCGACAACACCTCGAGCTCAACTCCCGGGACACTGCCACAACCCCTAAATGACAGGAGGCACCAAGAACAATGTTCTCGTCACAAAACCATCGAACGATTCCAAGATACCAGCGTGATCCTAAAAAATTTTTAGTGAAATTTGAGAGAGAAAAGTCAAAACTCTCGTCGGGATACCTCACCGAGCGACAGAAGGGTGAGGAGTAAAAAATCCTACTCTCCGATATATATAATCCTAAGACTCAAAACATTTTCCGTTCTAGACTCAACAACGTCAAGACAAACAATCAAGTAGGGGCTCCTAAGTCGGGAAGGCTCGATTACCAACTTGAAGCGCCCTCGATGCGGCTATATCTCCACGTGTGAAGCACGACTTAGAGGCATAACCGCATTGAAAGCAATATTGCAAGTGAGGTAATCTTCACACAACCCATGTAATACATAAGGAAAGAGATACATAGTTGGCTTACAATCGCCACTTCACACAATACATGGGTAAAACATTACATCATACAGTACAATCAAGGTCCGACTACGGAACCAAAATAAAAGAAGACTACCCCAAATGCTACAGATCCCGATCGTCCCAACTGGCTCCACTCTGATCAGCTGAAACGAAACAACACAATGCACAAAGTCTTCATCGAGCTCCTCCTTGAGCTCAGGTGCATCACCTGCAGTTTCATCGGCACCGCAAACTGGTTTTGGAAGTATCTGTGAGTCACGGGGACTCAGCAATCTCACACCCGCGAGATCAAGACTATTTAAGCTTAAAGGTAGGACAGGATGGTGAGGTGGAGCTGCAGCAAGCGACTAGCATATATGGTGGCTAACATACGCAAATGAGAGCGAGAAGAGAAGGCAAAAGCACGGTCGAACAACTATGATCAAGAAGTGATCCTGAACTCCTACTTACGTCAAACATAACTCCAACACCGTGTTCACTTCCCGGACTCCGCCGAGAAGAGACCATCACGGTTACACACGCGTTGGTGTATTTTAATTAAGATCAACCGGGTTTTCTACAACGGACATTAACAAATTCCCATCTGCCACATAACATGGCACGGCTTTGAAAGTTCAAAACCCTGCAGGGTGTCCCAACAGCCCATGATAAGCTCTCGCGATCAACGAAGGATATTCCTTCTCCCCGGGAAGACCCGATCAGTCTCGGAATCCCGGCTACAAGACATTTCACAGCAATAAAACAAGACCAGCAAAGCCGCCCGGATGTGCCGACAAATCCTGATAGGAGCTGCACATATCTCGGTCTCAGGGCACACCGGATGAGCAAGGCGTCGGGTTGGCATAAACCCTGATTGCCCAGGGGCGCCGGACATCGCTTCGGTTTGGACCAGCACTCAAGGAGAACTGGCCCGGGGCTAAAATAAAGATGACCCTCGGGCTCCGAAACCCAAGGAAAAAGGGCATAGGTGAGGCAAATGGTAAAACCAATGTTGGGCCTTGCTGGAAAAGTCTTATTCAAAGCGAACTGTCAAGGGGGTCCCATAAATCACCCGACCGCGTTAGGGATGCAAACTCCGGGAACATAACACCGGTATGACGGAAACTAGGGCGGCAAGAGTGGAACAAAACACCAGGCATAAGGCCGAGCCTTCCACCCTTTACCAAGTATATAGATGCATTATTAAATAAGATATATGGTGATATCCCAACAAGTAAAACATGTTCCAACAAGGAACAACATCTCCATGTTCCAACAAGGAACAAACTTCATCTTCACCTGCAACTAACAACGCTATAAGAGGGGCTGAGCAAAGCGGTAACATAGCCAAACAACGGTTTGCTAGGAAAGGATGGTTAGAGGCTTGACATGGCAATGTGGGTGGCATGATATAGCAAGTGGTAGGCATCGTAGCATAGGCATAGCAAAAGAGCGAGCATCTAGCAAGCAAAGATAGAAGTGATTTCGAGGGTATGGTCATCTTGCTGAAATCCGCAAGGAAGAAGAACGAGTCCATGAAGAAGACAAGCGGGCGAAGGCGAATGAATCCTCACAACTCCGAACGAACCGAAGCTAACGAGAGAAGCAAACCGAAAGAAACAAACAACATAGTAAACAACCA
The DNA here is from genome assembly GCA_021605205.1 of Aegilops longissima. Classification (NCBI taxonomy): domain Eukaryota; kingdom Viridiplantae; phylum Streptophyta; class Magnoliopsida; order Poales; family Poaceae; genus Aegilops; species Aegilops longissima. The sequence continues at coordinate 28,566 of JAHIAM010003920.1, forward strand.
TCACATAAACATGGCATGATGCACAATCAAGTATGATGCATGTCCGGTTTAATGAGGCATGGCATGGCAATATGCACAAACAATCCTACAAATTAAGTGGAGCTCAATATGCAACGAATTGCATATTGACGAAACTTCACAACATTATTTAGTTCTCTCCGATTAGGTACTCAACAATATTAAATGTTGTTAAACATGGCAAGAGGTGGAGCATAATTAAACTACCTATCTAGGCAAGTTTAAATGAGGCCGGAAACAACGAACAACAATTCCGGAAAATCCCCATATGCAAATTATGGATTTGGAACAGATCTGACCTAAAGCATATTTTAGAGTTGTTAAACATGCAAAGTAATGCTACCATGTTAAACTAGGCATTTTTCTACCCCATTTACATATATAATTTATTTAAAATGGAGCTACGGTTATTTAGTTATGAAATAAATCATTTTAACATGGCATTTAAGCAAGTTAATGCAAACAACAATTTTAAACATTTAAATGTTGTTATCATGATCGGATGACAGATGCAAGTTTTATGCAATATTATGAAAGCGTTATCATGAGCATGATATGAAGCATTATGTCACCGTGGTGGAAGAAAGGGTGCCACGGCAGCGAATCCGAAAATGGTGCCACGGCAACATATCGGTTCCGATAACTCGATTGAGACATCGGTACAAAGGAAAGCGTGTGAGCGAGCCATGCAAGAATGGTGGGGTGATCCGGATACGGGTTCCCACGGAACGATGGCATGGCAACGAGGAGCATCGCAAGGATGATTCGGACACGGTCGGTCATCTCGGGTTATACCTCCGAAGCGAGCAATCGGGACGGGTCGAGTTTCGTAGAGGGAAGGAGTCGTTCACGGGTCGTCGAGGGAAGTAGAGGAAGTAGTCGTTTCACGTTCGATGGTAGTGGTACACGTCATCGGGGTACTTGTCGGATCCGGTCTTGGCGATTCGGGTTTCCGTAGGGGTACTTGTCGCATCATCGTGGAAGTAGTCATTCGGGCTTCCGTTTCGCGCGTAGGGGTACTTGTCGTTATCCACCTCGGATGTAGTCGTTCCCGCGTAGACGAACTTGACGGAACCGAAGGGGTACTTGGCGCATCACCGTGGTACTTGTACATGTGTCGTAGCCGTTCGGGTCACTGGTAGCGGTGCTTGGCGCATCGTCGTGGTACTTGGCGAGTCCGGGGAAACGGTCGCCGTACACGCATCAGAGAGGAACACACAACCGGGCACGGCAGCCACGGGTCATCCAAAGGCAGAGGCCATGGCGAGGAGGTTCTGCCCCGGCAGCTGCAAGTGGTGGACGGACTTGAGCAGCGGCAGGGCTTCGAGGCGGGCGCCGGAGTTGAAGGTGCTTGGCGACGGAGAGGAGCACCGGTGCGTATGGCGCTGCTTCGGGACGGATGGCTTGAAGCGGCCAGGAACGACAGCTCAGCTGGGCGGACGAGCTGGGCGGCCCGGAGGCACGGTCAACGCAGGCAGGACCAGTCGGCGACGCCTTCGCTGCTGCTGCTCGATGCAGCCGGTGGCGATGGAGATGGAAGCAGGGCGTGACGGCAGCGGGTCTCGGCGCGTGGAAGGAGGTCAGTGAAGGCAGCAGTCTGAGGGCGGCCTTGGCGAAGTTGGGCCTTCGCTCGGGCCCGATCTGGAGGCTAGCGCTCCTGTTCGACGAAGAAGAGGTCATGGCAGGGCTGGCGAGCAGCGCGACGAGGAGGAAGGCGGGGATCGGGCGCAGAGTGCTCGAGGAGGTGAGCGGGAGGAGAAGAGAGGCCAGTGGCGTGAGGGAGGGATCAGCGAGGAGGTGAGGAGAGGGAGAGATGGGGATCGGGCAGGGAGAGAGATGCGGGATCGGGCAGGGAGAGAGATGCGGGAGGACGAGGGGATCGGGCAGGGAGCGGCGCTTGGAGGAGGACGAGGGGAGGAAGACTGCGGGCTAGGGAGAGATGGGCTAGGGTTAGGTCGGGGGCTGCTGGGCCTTGGGCCGCGCGCGAGGGGCCTGCGGGAGGAGAAGGAGAGATGGTGGGCTGCCGAGGGAGGGCTGGCCTGCTGGGCTGGCTCTCCTCTCTCTCTCTCTAATATATATACTTTAGCAGAAAACAGATAAAGAGAAGAAAAGAAAGAGAGGGTTGGGGAAAGGATTTGGACACACGGATAATTTTCCCGAGCTCGCAAAAATGCGAGGAATTTAACAAAAAATGATCCAAGGATTTATGGTGGAACTCCGGAAAATGATAGAATAATAATGGCAAGGTTTGGGGGCCAAACTTGAAGCAGAAAGGGCATTGGAATTATTTTGCAAGTGTGTTAAGATCAATTCCAAATAAATGGAATAATTATTATAGCTCCCTAATAATATTGGGAGGGTATGTTATAAAGAGAACACACCATGTGAATTCCCTCGATTTAAATGGATCGAGAAATCCATGCAATTTATTTAGAAGAGTTTTAAAAATTAATGAATGATGGCATGATGACATGATGCAATGCAAGAGATGCAAAGAGGAATGCAACAAGCAAAACAAAACACATGGCAAAACTCGAAAACCCTGGAAGGCAACTGAAGCTCCGGTCTTGGGGCGTCACACCCTCATACATGCGGGGTGGTGTGGTGGCATGTACGAAGAGGCGGCACACGTCTCCGGGGTGTGGTCCCCCTCACGGACGGCGATGACACGGTAGTAGGCGTTCTGCGGAAGCGATGCGGTGTGAATATTATTAAATACTCGGATGCGATAAAATCATGAGTTTTTACATGGCGTGGGCACATGTGCTATAGGACCGATGGTAATTTTTCATAATTTTTCGTGATGGAGAAGTATTTGAACACTTCCCTCTCAGCGGATTGCTCTTGGCGTCTCACGATAGTGGCGGCGGCCTCGAGGGCTAACATACCGTCAAATCTTGCGTGGCGGCCTCTCACAAGTCTGGAAGTGTTGTGGCGGTTGCAAATGCCCGCAGCGTCTTCGTGGTGTGCCCCCGGCGCCGCCGCCGGCACCTGGAGAAGCAGACGCGTCGGGTCTACGGAGTGGATGTAGCTGTGGGTTTGGCCGGATGTTGCTCCGGGTGTCCCTATGGGCGGCCCGACACAACCGGTGGAAGGTCCACTGGTCAAAGCCCGTCCGTGCAAAGTCAAAGGCTAGATCGCGTGGTCAAGCGCTTCTGAGGTTAAGGCGGGCGGGGCAGCCTTGGGGGGTAGCAATGCCAGCGGGCGGCGTCGTGCGGGCCCTCATACATGCGGGGTGGTGTGGTGGCATGTCTGAAGAGGCGGCAGCGTGTCAAGGGTGTGCCCCCCTCACAGACGGCGCCGCCCTTGACACTGGAGAAGCAGACGCGTCGGGTCTACGGAGGGATCTTGCTGTGGGTCTGGCCGGATGTTGCTCCAAAGTGTTCCTATGGGCTGACCTAACACAACCGGGTGGAGAGGCCTTGGTGAATCCGTCCGTGCAAAGTCAAAGGGCTAGATCCGGTGGTCAAGCGCTCTGAGGTTAGGCGGGGCCAGGGGCCCGGGGGTAGCTATGCCACGGAGCGTCGCATCGGGCCCTCATACATGCGGGGTGGTGTGGTGGCATGTCGAAGAGGCGGCACGCGTCTCGGTGTGGCCCCCCCTCACGGACGGTGATGACACGGTAGTAGACGTTCTGCGGAAACGATGCGGCGTGAATATTATTAAATACTCGGAGCGCGATAAAATCATGAGTTTTTTACATGACATGGGCACATGTGCTATAGGACCGATGGTAATTTTTCATAAATTTTCGTGATGGAGAAGTATCTGAACACTTCCCTCCACGCGGATTGCTCTTCGCGCGTCTACGACTATGGGCGGCGGCCTCCGGGGGCTAGCATACCGTCAAATCTTGCGTAGGCGGCCTCTCACAAGTCTGGAAGTGTTGTGGCGGTTGGAAATTCCCGGCACGCATCTCCGGGGTGTGCCCCCCCCTCACAGACGGCGCGCCGCCGCGGCACCTGGAGAAGCAGACGCGTCGGGTCTACACGGAGTGGATGTAGCTGTGTGTTTGGCCTGGATGTTGCTCCCGGGTGTCCCTATGGGCCGAACTGACACAACCGGGTGGAGAGGTCCACTGGTCAAAGCCCGTCCGTGCAAAGTCAAAGGGATAGATCGCGTGTTCAAACGCTCTGAGGTTAAGCGGGGCCAGGGGCTTTGGGGTAGCAATGCCACGGAGGCGTCGTCTGGGCCCTCATACATGCGGGGTGGTGTGGTGGCATGTCGAAGAGGCGGCACGCGTGTCAGGTGCCCCCCCTCACAGACGGCGCCGCCGCTTGCGGCACTGGAGAAGCAGACGCGTCGGGTCAACATGGAGGGATCTTGCTGTGGGTCTGGCCGGATGTTGCTCAAAGTGTTCCTATGGGCTGACCTAACACAACCGTGTGGAGAGGCCCTTGGTCAAATCCGTCCGTGCAAAGTCAAAGGGCTAGATCCGGTGGTCAAGCGCTCTGAGGTTAGGCGGGGACGGGGCCCAGGGGTTAGCAATGCCACCGGAGCGTCGCATCGGGCCCTCATACATGTGGGGTGGTGTGGTGGCATGTCCGAAGAGGCGGCACACGCCTCCGAGGTGTGGCCCCCCTCACGGACAGCGATGACACGGTAGTAGACGTTCTGAGGAAAAGATGCGGCGTGAATATTATTAAATACTCGGAGCGCGATAAAATCATGAGTTTTTTACATGACGTGGGCACATGTGCTATAGGACCGATGGTAATTTTTCATAATTTTTCGTGATGGAGAAGTATCTGAACACTTCCTCTCGCGGATTGCTCTTGGCGTCTCTGTTGTGGCCGGCGGCTTCAGGGGCTAGCATACCGTCAAATCTTGCGTGGCGGCCTCTCACAAGTCTGGAAGTGTTGTGGCGGTTGCAAATGCCCGCACGCAGCGTCTCAGTGTGACCCCCCCCTCACGGACGGCGCCGCCGCCGCACTGGAGAAGCAGACGACGTCGGGTCTACACGGAGTGGATGTAGCTGTGGGTTTGGCCGGATGTTGCTCCGGGTGTCCCTATGGGCGAATCGACACAACCGGGTGGAGAGGTCCACTGGTCAAAGCCCGTCCGTGCAAAGTCAAAGGCTAGATCGCGTGGTCAAGCCTTCTGAGGTTAGGCGGGGCAGGGGCACTGGGGTAGCAATGTCACCGGAGGCGTCGTCTTGGCCCTCATACATGCGGGGTGGTGTGGTGGCATGTCCGAAGAGGCGGCACGCGTGTCCGGTGTGCACCCCCCGGACGGCGCCGCCGCCGCACCGGACTGGAGAAGCAGACGTCGGGTCTACGGAGGGATCTTCTGTTGTGGGTCCAGCTCGGATGTTGCTCCAAAGTGTTCCTATGGGCTGACCTAACACAACCGGGTGGAGAGGCCCTTGGTCAAATCCGTCCGTGCAAAGTCAAAGGCTAGATCCGGTGGTCAAGCGCTCTGAGGTTAGGCGGGGACGGGGCCCTGGGGTAGCAATGCCACGGGCGTCGCATCGGGCCCTCATACATGTGGGGTGGTGTGGTGGCATGTCAGAAGAGGCGCACGCGTCTCGGTGTGTGGCCCCCCTCACGGACGGTGATGACACGGTAGTAGGCGTTCTGCGGAAGCGATGCGGCGTGAATATTATTAAATACTCGGGCGCGATAAAATCATGAGTTTTTACATGGCGTGGGCACATGTGCTGTAGGACCGATGGTAATTTTTCATAATTTTTCGTGATGGAGAAGTATCTGAACACTTCCCTCTCGCGGATTGCTCTTGGCGTCTCGACCGTGGCGGCGGCCTCGAGAACTAACATACCGTCAAATCTTGCGTGGCGGCCTCTCACAAGTCTGGAAGTGTTGTGGCGGTTGCAAATGCCCGCACGCGTCTCGGTGTGCCCCCCCCTCACGGAGGCGCCGCCGCGGCTTTGGAGAAGCAGACGGACGTCGGGTCTACGGAGTGGATGTAGCTGTGTGTTTGGCCGGATGTTGCTCCGGGTGTCCCTATGGGCGGCCCGACACAACCGGGTGGAAGGTCCACTGGTCAAAGCCCGTCCGTGCAAAGTCAAAGGATAGATCGCGTGTTCAAACGCTCTGAGGGTTAAGCGGGGCAGGGGCCTTTGGGGTAGCAATGCCACGGAGGCGTCGTCTGACCCTCATACATGCGGGGTGGTGTGGTGGCATGTCACGAAGAAGGCGCAGCGTGTCCAGGTGCCCCCCCCTCACAGACGGCGCCGCCCGCCGCACTGGAGAAGCAGACGCGTCGGGTCAACATGGAGGGATCTTGCTGTGGGTCTGGCCGGATGTTGCTCCAAAGTGTTCCTATGGGCTGACCTAACACAACCGGTGGAGAGGCCCTTGGTCAAATCCGTCCGTGCAAAGTCAAAGGCTAGATCCGGTGGTCAAGCGCTACTGAGGTTAGGCGGGGACGGGGCCACTGGGTTAGCAATGCCACGGAGGCGTCGCATCGGGCCCTCATACATGTGGGGTGGTGTGGTGGCATGTCCGAAGAGGCGCACACGTCTCAGGTGTGGCCCCCCTCACGGACAGCGATGACACGGTAGTAGGCGTTCGAGGAAGCGATCTGGCGTGAATATTATTAAATACTCGGGCGCGATAAAATCATGAGTTTTTACATGGCGTGGGCACATGTGCTATAGGACCGATGGTAATTTTCATAATTTTTCGTGATGGAGAAGTATCTGAACACTTCCCTCTCGCGGATTGCTCTTGGCGTCTCTGTTGTGGCGGCGGCTTCGGGGCTAGCATACCGTCAAATCTTGCGTGGCGGCCTCTCACAAGTCTGGAAGTGTTGTGGCGGTTGCAAATGCCCCGCGCGTCTCGAGTGTGACCCCCCCCTCACGGACGGCGCCGCCGCCGCACACTGGAGAAGCAGACGTCGGGTCTACGGAGTGGATGTAGCTGTGGGTTTGGCCGGATGTTGCTCCGGGTGTCCCTATGGGCGGCCGACACAACCGGTGGAGAGGTCCACTGGTCAAAGCCCGTCCGTGCAAAGTCAAAGGGCTAGATCGCGTGGTCAAGCGCTCTGAGGGTTAAGCGGGGACGGGGCTTTGGGGGTAGCAATGTCACCGGAGCATCGTCTGGGCCCTCATACATGCGAGGTGGTGTGGTGGCATGTCGAAGAGGCGGCGCAGCGTGTCCGGGGTGTGCACCCCCTCACGGACGAAGAGGCGCGCGCCGCCGCGGCACTGGAGAAGCAGACGCGTCGGGTCTACGGAGGGATCTTGCTGTGGGTGCGGCTCGGATGTTGCTCCAAAGTGTTCCTATGGGCTGACCTAACACAACCGGGTGGAGAGGCCCACTGGTCAAATCCGTCCGTGCAAAGTCAAAGGCTAGATCCGGTGGTCAAGCGCTTCTGAGGGTTAGGCGGGGACGGGGCCCTGGGGGTAGCAATGCCACGGAGGCGTCGCATCGGGCCCTCATACATGTGGGGTGGTGTGGTGGCATGTCCGAAGAGGCGCACGCGTCTCCGTGTGTGGCCCCCCTCACGGACGGTGATGACACGGTAGTAGGCGTTCTGCGGAAGCGGCGCGGCGTGAATATTATTAAATACTCGGGCGCGATAAAATCATGAGTTTTTACATGGCGTGGGCACATGTGCTATAGGACCGATGGTAATTTTTCATAATTTTTCGTGATGGAGAAGTATCTGAACACTTCCCTCTCGCGGATTGCTCTTGGCGCGTCTCTGTTGTGGCGGCGGCCTCGGGCTAACATACCGTCAAATCTTGCGTGGCGGCCTCTCACAAGTCTGGAAGTGTTGTGGCGGTTGCAAATGCCCGCACGCGTCTCGGTGTGCCCCCCCCCTCACGGAGGGGCCGCGCCGCCCTTGCACCTGGAGAAGCAGACGCGTCGGGTCTACGGAGTGGATGTAGCTGTGGGTTTGGCCGGATGTTGCTCCGGGTGTCCCTATGGGCGAATCGACACAACCGGGTGGAAGGTCCACTGGTCAAAGCCCGTCCGTGCAAAGTCAAAGGGCTAGATCGCGTGGTCAAGCGCTCTGAGGTTAAGCGGGGCCAGGGGCAGGCAGGGACGAGGGGGGTAGCAATGCCACGGAGGCGTCGTCTGAGGCCCTCATACATGCGGGGTGGTGTGGTGGCATGTCGAAGAGGCGGCACGCGTGTCGGTGTGCCCCCCTCACAGACGGCGCCGCCCGCCGCACTGGAGAAGCAGACGCGTCGGGTCTACACGGAGGGATCTTGCTGTGGGTGCGCCGGATGTTGCTCCAAAGTGTTCCTATGGGCTGACCTAACACAACCGGTGGAGAGGCCCTTGGTCAAATCCCGTCCGTGCAAAGTCAAAGGCTAGATCCGGTGGTCAAACGCTACTGAGGGTTAGGCGGGGACGGGGCCACTGGGGTAGCAATGCCACCGGGCGTCGATCGGGCCCTCATACATGTGGGGTGGTGTGGTGGCATGTCGAAGAGGCGCACGCGTCTCGGTGTGGCCCCCCTCACGGACAGCGATGACACGGTAGTAGGCGTTCGAGGAAGCGATGCGGCGTGAATATTATTAAATACTCGGAGCGCGATAAAATCATGAGTTTTTACATGGCGTGGGCACATGTGCTATAGGACCGATGGTAATTTTCATAATTTTTCGTGATGGAGAAGTATCTGAACACTTCCCTCTCGCGGATTGCTCTTGGCGTCTCGACGTGGCCGGCGGCCTCCGGCTAGCATACCGTCAAATCTTGCGTGGCGGCCTCTCACAAGTCTGGAAGTGTTGTGGCGGTTGCAAATGCCCGCACGCGTCTCGGTGTGCCCCCCCCCTCAGACGGCGCCCGCGCCGGCACTGGAGAAGCAGACGCGTCGGGTCTACGGAGTGGATGTAGCTGTGGGTTTGGCCGGATGTTGCTCGGGTGTCCCTATGGGCGAAGCGACACAACCGGGTGGAGAGGTCCATTTTCTTGGTCAAAGCCCGTCCGTGCAAAGTCAAAGGCTAGATCGCGTGGTCAAGCGCTACAGGTTAAGCGGGGACGGGGCACCGGGGTAGCAATGCCACGGAGCGTCGACCGGGCCCTCATACATGCGAGGTGGTGTGGTGGCATGTCGAAGAGGCGCACGCAGCGTGTCAGGGTGGTGTGCCCCCCCCTCACGACGCGCCGCCGCCGCAGCCTGGAGGAGAAAGCAGACGCGTCGGGTCTACGGAGGGATCTTCTGTGGGTCCGGCCGGATGTTGCTCCAAAGTGTTCCTATGGGCTGACCTAACACAACCGGGTGGAGAGGCCCTTGGTCAAATCCGTCCGTGCAAAGTCAAAGGCTAGATCCGGTGGTCAAACGCTCTGAGGTTAGGCGGGGCCAGGGGCCACAGGGGTAGCAATGCCACGGAGCGTCGCATCGGGCCCTCATACATGCGGGGTGGTGTGGTGGCATGTCCGAAGAAGGCGGCACGCGTCTCGGTGTGGCCCCCCTCACGGACGGCGATGACACGGTAGTAGGCGTTCTGCGGAAGCGATCGGCGTGAATATTATTAAATACTCGGATGCGATAAAATCATGAGTTTTTACATGGCGTGGGCACATGTGCTATAGGACCGATGGTAATTTTCATAATTTTTCGTGATGGAGAAGTATCTGAACACTTCCCTCTCGCGGATTGCTCTTCGCGTCTCTGTTGTGGCGGCGGCCTCCGAGGGCTAACATACCGTCAAATCTTGCGTGGCGGCCTCTCACAAGTCTGGAAGTGTTGTGGCGGTTGCAAATGCCCGCACGCGCGTCTCGGTGTGCCCCCCCTCACAGACGGCGCCGCGCCGCACCTGGAGGGAGAAGCAGACGTCGGGTCTACGGAGTGGATGTAGCTGTGGGTTTGGCCGGATGTTGCTCCGGGTGTCCCTATGGGCGAGCCGACACAACCGGGTGGAGAGGTCCACTGGTCAAAGCCCGTCCGTGCAAAGTCAAAGGGCTAGATCGCGTGGTCAAACGCTACAGGGTTAGGCGGGACGGGGGCACTGGGGGGGTAGCAATGCCACCGGAGCGTCGTACCGGGCCCTCATACATGCGGGGTGGTGTGGTGGCATGTCTGAAGAGGCGGCACGCGTGTCCGGGGTGTGCACCCCCCTCACGGACGGCGCCGCCCCCGGCCGGAGGGAGAAGCAGACGCGTCGGGTCTACGGAGGGATCTTGCTGTGGGTCTGGCCGGATGTTGCTCAAAGTGTTCCTATGGGCTGACCCTAACACAACCGGGTGGAGAGGCCCTTGGTCAAATCCGTCCGTGCAAAGTCAAAGGCTAGATCCGGTGGTCAAGCGCTCTGAGGTTAGGCGGGGCCAGGGGCCCAGGGGTAGCAATGCCACCGAGGCGTCGCATCGGGCCCTCATACATGCGGGGTGGTGTGGTGGCATGTCCGAAGAGGCGGCACGCGTCTCGGTGTGGCCCCCCCCTCACGGACGGCGATGACACGGTAGTAGGCGTTACGATGGAAGCGACGCGTCTCGAGTGTGGCCCCCCCTCACGCGGCGTGAATATTATTAAATACTCGGGCGCGATAAAATCATGAGTTTTTACATGGCGTGGGCACATGTGCTATAGGACCGATGGTAATTTTTCATAATTTTTCGTGATGGAGAAGTATCTGAACACTTCCCTCTACGCGGATTGCTCTTGGCGTCTCTTGTGGTGGCGGCCTCCAAGAACTAACATACCGTCAAATCTTGCGTGGCGGCCTCTCACAAGTCTGGAAGTGTTGTGGCGGTTGCAAATGCCCGCACGCAGCGTCTCGGTGTGCCCCCCCCCACGGACGCAGACGGCCGCCGCACCTGCGCGGGACTGGGGAAGCAGACGCGTCGGGTCTACGGAGTGGATGTAGCTGTGGGTTTGGCCGGATGTTGCTCCGGGTGTCCCTATGGGCGAGCTGACACAACCGGGTGGAGAGGTCCCTGGTCATAGCCCGTCCGTGCAAAGTCAAAGGCTAGATCGCGTGGTCAAAGCGCTTCTGAGGTTAGGCGGGGGACGGGGCACCTTTGGGGGTAGCAATGCCACGGGCGTCGTCTGGGGCCCTCATACATGCGGGGTGGTGTGGTGGCATGTCGAAGAGGCGGCACGCGTGTCCGGTGTGCACCCCCTCACAGACGGACGGCGCGCCGCCGCACCGGCTGGAGAAGCAGACGTCGGGTCTACGGAGGGATCTTCTTTGTGGGTCCGCCCGGATGTTGCTCCAAAGTGTTCCTATGGGCTGACCTAACACAACCGGGTGGAGAGGCCCTTGGTCAAATCCGTCCGTGCAAAGTCAAAGTGCTAGATCCGGTGGTCAAACGCTCTTTGGGTTAGGCGGGGACGGGGCCTTGGGGTAGCAATGCCACCGGGCGTCGCATCGGGCCCTCATACATGCGGGGTGGTGTGGTGGCATGTCCGAAGAGGCGCACGCGTCTCGGTGTGGCCCCCCTCACGGACGGCGATGACACGGTAGTAGGCGTTCTGCGGAAGCGATGCGGCGTGAATATTATTAAATACCGGAGCGCGATAAAATCATGAGTTTTTACATGGCGTGGGCACATGTGCTATAGGACCGATGGTAATTTTTCATAATTTTTCGTGATGGAGAAGTATCTGAACACTTCCTATCGCGGATTGCTCTTGGCGTCTCTGTGTGGCGGCGGCCTCCGGGAACTAACATACCGTCAAATCTTGCGTGGCGGCCTCTCACAAGTCTGGAAGTGTTGTGGCGGTTGCAAATGCCCGCAGCGTCTCGGGTGTGCCCCCCCACCTCACAGACGGCGCCGCCGCCGGCACTGGAGGGAGAAGCAGACGCGTCGGGTCTACGGAGTGGATGTAGGCTGTGGGTTTGGCCGGATGTTGCTCCGGGTGTCCCTATGGGCGACCCGACACAACCGGGTGGAGAGGTCCATTGGTCAAAGCCCGTCCGTGCAAAGTCAAAGGCTAGATCGCGTGGTCAAAGCGCTTCTGAGGTTAAGCGGGGCCAGGGGGGGGCTTTGGGGTAGCAATGCCACCGGGCGTCGTGCTGGGCCCTCATACATGCGGGGTGGTGTGGTGGCATGTCGAAGAGGCGGCACGCGTGTCCGGTGAGCCCCCCTCACAGACGGCGCCAGAGGTGCCGTGCCGGGCCCGATCGACGCCTCGGTGGCATTGCTACCCCGGTGCCCTGTCCGCCTAACCTCAGAAGCGTTTGACCAGGCGATCTAGCCCTTTGACTTTGCACGGACGGGCTTTGACGGTGGACCTCCCCACCCGGTTGTGTTAGGTCAGCCCATAGGAACACTGGAGCGACATCCGGGCTGACCACAAGAAGATCCTCGTGTAGACCCGACGCGTCTGCTTCCCCCTCCAAGTGCGTGGCGGCTCCGTCCGTGGGGGCACACCCGAGCCCCAAGACAGGCGTCTACGCATGCATGAACACTTTCACGTATGCATCGGGACCCGTGCGATGTTTCGGTGACATAGCTACACCCCGAATCCCCCCACCAACCAGAATTCCTTCCGTGTCGACCGTTTCCCCTCTCCGTGACACGGCGATAGCGACGTTAAAGAGCGGGGGCAATCGATATACCATCGGGTATGTTTTTTAGATAAGGCATAATTATCTTATACAAAACAAAAACTAAAATAAAGTAAAAATAACAAAAGAGTAAAAATAAAAAATAAAGTAAAATACACATATCGGCGGCTGGGCCGTCCGCATATCTGCGCACACACGGAGGTTGTCCCACGGATCGTTGGCGTGGCGTGGCACACGGATCGCCGACGTGGCAGAGGGCCTATGCCGACGGCTTCCCGTAGGCATACCTCATCAGCGATATGCCGACTGACCGCCGTTCTTGCCCGTCGGCGAGGGTCAACGCCGTCAAATGGTCGGCCGACCGGGGGGTGGGCCGCGGCTATGCCGACGGCCTGCCCTATGCCGACGGGCCCCGTAGGCGTACCTCGGGCGGTCCCGACGGCCTTGTCTATGCCGACGGTCCCGTCGGCATAGATGGATGTATGCCGACGGCTTTTCTACGCCTACGGCCTTTCCTTCGCCGTCGGCATAGGTCAATAGATGCCGACGGGGGCCGTCGGCATAGATTTGGCCGTCGGCAACCCCAGTTTTTCTGGTAGTGCCATTACCTGATCTTAAGACTTTGCTTGGTTGCGTCAACTGATCATCTGATGCGTTCTTTTGGCACTATACTGTGGTATTCTTAGTTAAAACTTGAATGGTTTATGTGCCATTTAATTATTGAAGTTAATGTACTCTACGTATATCAGTCAAGTACTCTAAGCTACCCCCTCCGTTCTGTTTTATAATACGTTTTGGACAGTTGACATTGCACTATTTTGTGTGTTGTCTGAATTGTCTAAACGCTTTATAAAAGTGAACAGAGGGAGTAGTTGTTATTTTAAGCCTATGGTATGAATTACTACGCACTGAAGCTCAAATAATGTGGTACTCCTATAACTACTTGAAATGTGCGCCTCTATATCGGAGATTAACAGCTGCATGTTGAAAAAGATGCTGGTAGTGTTTTGGTAGACTAATACTCCCTCCGTTCCTAAATATTTGTCTTTCTAGAGATTTTAACAAGTGAATACATACGGAGCAAGATGAGTGAATCTACACTCTAAAATATGTCTATATACATCCGTATGTGGTGGTCCATTTGAAATCTCTAAAAAGACAAATATTTAGGAACGGAGGGAGTATGTTTTATTATGTACACATATAGCCAAACAAAATATCAACATATAAACAGTACTACGGAATGTAGCCAGACCACAGGTTTTACAAAAGTTCCACAAAAGATTCCGCTAAAACAAATCTCTGCAAAGAAGAATAGAACTAGAGTTAAATGGGTTGAGGAATTGTTCATGAGTGGAGAAAGGAGTTGGGATGAGGAGCTGGTTAGGCATTTATTTTACCCTTATGATGCGGATGAGATTTTGAGGTTGCGGATCCAATCAAATGGGGAGGCAGATTTTGTTGCTTGGCATTATGAAAAGTCAGGGTTGTTCTCGGTTAGGAGTGCGTACAAGTTAGCGCTCACCCTTAAGGATAAAAAAGAGGATGAGGGGCAATCCAGTGAGGCGGTAGGGTCGGAGAGGAAAATTTGGAATATTATTTGGAAGACAAACATTCCTCAGAAGATTCGTATTTTTGCATGGGGGGTTGCTTCCAATAGCTTGGCTGTACAGGTTAATAGAATGGCGCATCATCAAGCCTCTATTAGTACGTGTTCTATTTGTGGCATGGAGGATGAAAATACCTTCCATGCACTTATCTTGTGCCCGAAGGCGCGTGCGCTTCGCATGGCCATGAGGAACATTTGGGCTCTACCTGATGAGGAGGTTCTCAGATATACGGGGCATGATTGGTTTATTGTTCTCCTAAGTCAATTAAACCCCGTAATGCGAGACCAAATTATATTCTTATTCTGGAGGACCTGGCATTTGAGAAATGATTTGATCTTTGGTAAAGGAAAGGAATCAGTTTCAGCTTCTGCATGCTTTGTGGAGAGTTATTGGGAGTCTTTTGGTGCACTTCATTCTTGAGGCGGTGGATTTTCAAAAAAGGAAAAGGGCCATTGGTCCGGATTAGCGGAGTTCCTAATTCTCTGGGCGCCAGTAGTGGCTGGTACCGCCTCCTGCAGGTTGGTTCAAGATTAATGTCGATGCTAGCCGTGGAGTCCATTAGAGAAGCTAGTGTGGGGTGGTGGTCAGGGGCGCGAAAGGGAAGTTATTGTCTCATCGTGGGATTTCATTGGTGCCTGTCAAAGCGTGGAGGAAGCGGAGCTTAGAGCTTGCATTGCGGTCTCTACATAGGTATTTCTCTTCATAATCCTATAATTTTAGAGACTGACTGCGCTTTTGTGGTAGCGTCTCTTGCGTCGGGGCACTATGACAGGTCTGCTATGCGTGACCTGAAGATGGAAGCGGTGAGTATCTCAAAGTTGATCAATAATCTTCAATGGTCAAAGATTAGCCGTACGGCCAATATGGTGGCTCATTTAATCGCTAAGTATAGCTTTGATAACAGATTAGATGGTATTCTTGTAAATGATGTACCGCCCTGTGTGGTGAATATTGTATCGAATGAGTGTACTGGTGTGGTTGGTTAATTAATATAAAGATGGTGTTAAAAAAAACAAAAGTGAACAAGATGCCATGGTGCGGTAGTTGTTGAGAAAAGCAAGGAAAAAGAACAGAATTCTAAGTTTAAGACACTGAGCTATCACAGAGCTCATTTAATTTGGTTCATCTAACCAGAACTACAAGCATAAAGATCCGAAGGTGAAGAACATTCACTACCCAATGTACGTTCGGTGAAAACATGCAGCCTGTAAATAG